>PVLD010006383.1:43307-101383 GCA_004027595.1 Dinomys branickii | reverse complement strand
TAAAAAAAAAAAAAAAAAAAAAATAACTAGCTTCCAAACACACTCCCATACTGCATAGGTCTTTACTACGTTCTCCATGTAACAAATACAACACAGGTCGAGGAAGGCCACCAACAGCAACTCAATATATACAATAACTCCAGGGAAGATCTGGAGAAGAGCTACCGCCGTGCCTGAGAGATACAGAGACAGAAACATGAAGAAGTAGATCCGAATCTGTAATGCACACGTGCAGTTATTACATGGCAACTTTTACTTGTTTCATTACGATACATTAGGATCTTCAAATACCAGACACAAGAATGAATGTGCACCTGAACGACCTCTGGGAGCAAGTCAATATTTGCCTATGAATAAATTGTTTTAAAATATCGAAAACTCATACACATTTGGTAACTTCGGAAAATACAACAAGGATTAGTCTTGGTCTTAATGAAAATGCCAGATTTTCCTATTGGAATTGAGAGTGGGAAAATAAATCTACTAGGATTTTAAAACATATTTTATCCTTGATACCCTCTCCATGTATTCTATACATTTCATGTATAAATGAAAGACTAATATTTCTTTCATTTTCTCAGTAGGGAAAGAAAATATACATTTCACATGCTGTAAATTATAGTAATTCACTTTCAGCTGATTTGAGTTTTTGAAATAGTTTATTTAAACAAAGCTTATGAGTATCAGAAATAATGCAGACCATCATATATTCAGTATGTTAGAGGCCCCACAAACTATATGGAATTCAACTTACAAATCCTGCACCATAGATAACCTAGTACCAACCACTAGCATTCAAAGTTCAGATGTTTACATCAGGAGAGAAAGCACCTGAGGAGGAGTTTCCAGTGGCATTTCACACACTTCCTAGGTGCATTTGTAGTAAAGGACCCACAAAGTAGACTGTCAGTGAGCATGGGGGTCGAATGAGGAAGCAAACGTAACCACAAATCCCTATGTCTAACTTCCATTACTCTGATATTCAAGCTTTTCACATTGGCCTCTAATTAAAATACAGGCTAGAAGCTGTCTAATGCCTCCTGGTAGCAATACGACAGAGCCTTGGGTTTCTAGACATGTTAGCTTGGTCCTGTAATTGATAGAACCCTGTTTCATATGTCAGGTGTGGTCTGCAGTGAGAAATTAAAGTAACATTATGATTGTCTCCCTAAAGAATTAACTTGAAGGCAAACAAAATACATGCCTCATTAATCAGACCTGAATTTTCATTCTGGGTCCAGACTATAGGCCAAGCATAGCAGTGAACGCTATAAAGCACACAGTCTCCTATGTTATCTACCAGAGGCATGGAGGCCTGGGAGACTGTACTAAAGTGTGAATACGGTTTATATGCTACAAAAAAGAGTCTACAGATCTCCTCTGACTTTGGGAAGTGAAGAACAATAATCCAGATGCTTTTGCAGGGGGACATTATGTCTCAGCATATTTGATCCAATGAGATCTCATTGAAGAGGTATTACTGAGGTATTCAAGGACTCCCAGGTAGAGCTGAAGATTCAAAAGGTGCCAGACATTTATCAATACCACCAAGTATGCAGCAAGGATCAACCAGACTAGTGCTCACCACTGTCAATGTTGGGCATCGTAACTGAATTCCCTAGGGCAGGTCCCAACACATGCTGACAAAATCAGGAGTAAAAGTGAACTCTCAAACAGATTGCAGGTAAAGCTGATAAATGCCTAACCAGGCCTAAAATCGGAATGTCTCTGATAATAATGAAACCCAAGCCAGTGCATCTAGGTAGCGAAATCCATCTTCCTGGCCTTGAATAGGAGTTGGAATCTACCCTGAAAGAATGCACCATAGAATTCCCACGAATTAGCTCAAAGAATTTAATACCTGTTGCAATTTTCTCCAATTTACCATATGAAATAATAACACAGGCAGCAATTACCATAAAGAAAAACTTCAGGTGTAGCAGCATTAGTTCAACAGCTGGGATCAAGTGTCAGCCCAGAATAACAAATTTCATTCATTTTATCTCTAGTGCTGGAGACATGCTGCTACTAGCTTTAATAGTCAGGAATGTCTGTTGGCTAAATGACTCTGCAGAGCTAGTCAAGTGAGGGCAGCCTGCGACAGTTTAATTGGGCTGCTCGCCATAACTCTATGTGGGGCTCTGGGCAGTGGACTATAAACAGGCAGAAGGCTGCACTGGGTGCTCGGCAGAACAGCCTGCAGGGAGGGAGAAGGAGGGCTCTCGATGGCAGGATCTCTCATTTACACTGGCGTCAGGATGGCTACAGGTGAACTGGTTACCAATGTAACCACGGTAGCAGAAGAAAAGTGGGGTTAAGAGAGCAATCATTTATCTTGTATTGATTCCTGGACACCATCCTGATCCACCGCAAGACGGAATGACAGTTTTCAGTCTCATTCCTGCAAGAGATAAAAAATGACCAAGCACCACCCCTACTGTTTTCTGATCATATTACCTTTTAGAAACATGCCACCGATAGACTTTTTTTTCAGATGGGGAAATCCAAACAAGTTTATCACTGAAAAAGAGGGTTCGGGGCTGGTTAATCAGCCATTTGTCTTTGCTGCTCTGGATCTGGAAGTCAAGGGGTCAAAAGCAAGCACAATTGGGCCCTTCGGTTTTATCTCAGGTAGCCTCCCTTCTCTGGTAATTGAACCCATTCCTTGTGGTCAGAGTTCCTGTCACTCATATTCAATGTCTGTCATTACTGGGAAATGCTTCATGTCATATTACACTGACAGAACCACTACAGCAAAGCTTGCAGGACTCCCCCAGCACCAGAGGTAAGACAATAGGAGCCTCTTTCAGACCAGTGATGTTTAACATTTTATGTGCTGACACTGTGTCTATAAGCACAATATAATGAAAGTCTAGTAAATGGGAGATAAAAATTCATACTTCCCCTCCTTCAGGGGCTGCCAGGCAACATCAGAAATAAAACAAGTTGGCAGCTCCAGTGATACCAGTGTGCTAGTGCCACGGCCCGCATTTTCTAAGTGTAGTATGTGGATGTATGCACAAGCACACGCAGACGTATGCACACATGCCCATTTGTTTCTGAAATGACTGTGTACAAAATACTTTTTCCCCGGGCAGGGCACATTATAAGATCACTAACCTTAGACATCAACCCCTTCAGAACATATTTAGAAACTCTCAAATTCTGCAAGGTAGAAAATAGAAGGCCTAGAAGCATCTTCAACAAAGAACAAATCTGCCACTCCATTTGGAAGTCTCCGAAGATGACTTCTGAGGAAGAGTCACTACACCTTTGACAGGTGTATTGGAAAGCTCAGTCATTCTCAAGGCTGTTCAGCTACTGTTCCAGCGTGACCACCCTCCACTTCCTGTCCCAGGTTCACATGGAAGTCTCCCTATTATTCGTTTCCCTGGCACGTCTTGGACCTTCATGCCTCTGGGCCTTTGCACAAGTCCACTTCATTCAGAAAGCTTTTTCTCAGCTGCCTTCTCCTTTGGTGGACCCGGCTCATGAACTAGCTGTTCTAGAAAGTGACTCTGATTCCCTGCAGCTATTCACCGATCTCTGAGTGGTTAATAGCTTATGCGGCGATGGCGAACCTTTCAGAGCTTTCAGTGATAACCAACAGCCGGGTGCAGCACTCATGCTACAGGTTGGCCACCACTGGCTTGGACTATGAAATTAGGTGGAGGTAGTTTGAATCTTCCATCTATCAATTAGGCAATTGAGAAAACAGTGCCCCAGTTTTTTCAGCAGTCAAACAAGTCAACAGTAGCATCTATCTCCTGTGGCTGCTGTGCTGGCTGACTGAGGAGCGAATGGTAATACTTACAGTGGTTACATGGTCACAAAACAGCATTCAGTCCAGAGGAAGCACTCAGCGGATGCCAGGCTTAGTAAGATCAAATAATATTTATCACTGCTGTTTCTGGTACTAGTACACTTCAAGCACTTTTATTTATATCAATAATAGGATGCCTTGCTTTCCCTTGTTTTGTACTGGCAAGTGTCTATTGTCCTTCCCAGGCGGAAAGACTCGCAGCTTTGGGCATTTGAATCACCTCAGGATGTGTTAGACCTGCACAACTTTCCAGCCCCAGCTGGGAAGAGCCTGCAATCTACTTCACAAGCACACAGGTGATTATGATGTTCAAAGGAGAGGGCCAGCTACAGGACTAGGGTGTGGGCTAGGAACTAGACCTCCTGCTCTGGAATGTCAGCGCTTCTGCCTCCTAATATCGCACCCCTGGGAGTTTGGTTACTTAATGTCTTTCTTTTTTATGTCTCAGGTTACTCTTCTTAAAATTAGGGGTAACAAAAATGCCCTACTACTGGAACAATAAATTTAAAACAACCTGGCCCAGAGAAACAATCAGGACTAGCTGGTACTATTCTCATTGAAGATGAAGGGAGTTCTCAATATATGCAAAACACTGGAATGCCTGAGCAGAGGTTCAATGAGAACTTTAAATTATTAGTAGCATTCACTGGATTTTAAGCCCTGTGAGAGGTAAAATGTTTTTACGTGTTTCCGTAGGCACCTAGGAGGCTTAGCCCCAGATCTGATTAAGCAGTCAGTCTGAAAAAGGGTTGCTGCTGTAACCCTCTGGAATTCAGGGCCTAGAAGTCAGGCTGGTTATTATTTGGGGTTAGTGCTCTGTTGGCCAGGAGGCAGAAAAACAAGGCAATTCTCTTTGGCGTGAGCAGCTTTCCTGAGGCCATCAGCCTGTGGGGCAGTTGTCTTTTGCACAGATCTCTCCTCCCGCTGTACGGAGGCTACTTTCACTCAAGGTCACACCCCCTAAGCCTAGTAACTGTGGGTTTAAAAATCATTTTGACTTGATATTTTACAGGGAACATGGCAGCCTTATTGAGTTTAATCTCTTCTCTCTTTTATACACTGGAGGTGGGACACCTTTTAACCTATCTGACAAAGCTTTAAAAGCCTCTGCTTAGAAACTGACTGCAGCCTGGAGCAGAATGTAAAAGCTGGCCCTGAGTTCTGTGCCATGGAGGGGCAGCCCCACAAAGAGACACGATCCGTCCACACTACTCTGGCATGAGCCAAACAGTATTCACGAGTGCATTTCTTTCTATAGCACCTCCTCGAGAAAATCAACATTTGCTGGAGAAAAGAAACAGGAGTCCAGCCTCCTCGGGATGGTCTGCTGCACTGATCTCATAAAATAACCAAGTGTACTCTGTACCAAGAGCATTAAAAGGCTGATTTTGCAGCAAAAAAGGAGCCAACCTGTTTGGGAAAAGTTCCCATTTTAGACAAGTGCCACGGTCATAATAAATTATAAATGCTGGCTGTTATTCTGTGAGACCACGCTATGACACTCACTATAAATAAGACTCAGATAACTAGTCAACAGTCGAAACTATAAATATAGCTGGGCATGGTAGCTCACACCTGTAATTCAAGCACTTTGCAAGGCCGAGACAGGATCACAAGTTCAGCCCAGCCTCGGCAACTTAGTGAGTCATGAAGACCCTGCCTCAAAATAAAAAAAAAAACCATGGGCTGGGCTGTATAGCTCAGTGCGAAGTTCAATCCTAATACCATACACACACACACCTTAAATAAACCTATAAATATAACTCCGTAAGTATCTGCTGTTTATCTAATAGAAGACAGGATTTTCCCCACATATAGATATAATCATAGCCACTATTAGCAGTTAATTAGTCACCATCAGCAGTTACCAGAAGGTAGGCCATAAACATCTAAATAGGTATTGCTAACTATCCTGCTAGGAAAAAGAATGTGCTGTTTTTTGGGTCTTGGGTGTTTTTTTCTTTTAAGTATTATGTTCTAAATTACAAAATAAATTCACATCCTGATAACCATTTCTGGTAATTTGATTTTTTTTCCTACTTTCAATAGTGGGAATTTAGGGGACAAGAAAACTAAATATGCTCTCTTTTGGTCCATGGTAACAACTTCAGGTGAGTACAAGCAACAGAGAGAAAACTACAGTGATATGAAATAATTCATGTTTCTCTCCAAAGGCATTACTATCATGATCAAACTGGACATAATAACATGCCAAATACAATGCCAGCAATAGGGTCACTGACCCTACCCCTCCAGTACACTAGAGCAGGCACCGATAAGTCTCAGATACTGACTAGAACCCCACACAGTCCAATGGGCACCATTCTCTACAGCTCTACAATGAACATGAAAGAATTCAGTTATGACAATGTGAGACTTCAAAACACACTCTAAAGAATAAAACTGGAATGATATTCACCAGGCCACGTGGGAAAAGCATGTTGCAAAGATATTTCTAATGCTGAAATATTACATTGCCAAATGTTCCTGTCAGATCTCGGTTTAATTACCTTGGCCCCCATGCCTCTTATAATCACCTGTCATTAGCAACAATGCATACATCTGTTTACACGTCTGTTAGAAGTGCCAGCCCAGCTGAAGCCAGGAGATGCAAAAATTCTTTGTGGGATATGCCCTCGGTTGGGAAAAGATCACTTCAAAGTTGATCTATGTAGACCCATGGCCATCCCCCAAAAAGACAGTCTAAAGCAAAGATCTCGGAAGCAAACATTGAAATATTACAGAAACAAATTGTAAATAGGGTTGTCGTAGTTCTAAAGTGAAGAATACTGGTGTTTCATGGCTGTAGTATCTTTCTTTTACAGCATTTCCCCAGAAAATACACTGGTCATGATATGTTCTACATTGCAACAGCTTCAGGGTCTTTCCACCCTAGTGCCAGCCTCAATCCTACAAGGTCACGCCTAGCATCTACATCATCCATTAATTCTCTCCTCCTACAAGGACTAGGCCTGCTTTCCTTATCAGTCAGTAACTGCTACTACCTGCTTCATTTGATAGGCTTTTCTCCCAGTGCTGTCTTCATAATAGGCCACAGTCTCTCTAGAGTCCTTTTTCTTCTCCAGGTTCTTAAAAATGATCACATTGATCCTTTGTATTTTGATATTGCAGTATAACAATACATACATATTATATGTATATATGGAGAGAGACAGTGGGGATTTTCAAAAGCCTACAACGTTTTCATCAGCAGTCAATGACTTACATTTTGAGTTGAAATTTTGTTAATTACCATCTAATATTTCTCCAAATTAAGTTTTGTACCTATAGAATGGGGACAATACATTTGTATGGTTATTGTAAGAAATAAGCAAATGTATATATATGAAGTTCTGACATAGGTTGCTCTTTTGCTTTTGCATTCCATTTAGATTCCCTCCTGCTATAAAAACTTTTCCAGCTCTTAATAACTCCTTGTTTCAAATAGTTCATGATTTCCTTGGGGTTGCTACCATTTGTCATTTATCTCTCAATTAGTTACGTCTGTTTTTCAGTGATTACGCTCTAGCCTTGATGAGAAGGAGTATGTTTTCCATAGCACTGTTCACAGAGTGGGAACTCTCACAATCCTTTGTAGATGGAATTTGGATTGATTTTAATCACAGTCACAAACACCACAATGAATCAGGTCCTTACCCTGTCTCTTGCCTTGTTAAGCCCATCTTACTTCTCCCCATCCCTGTGCTTCAGTCACACTTAATTCCTTCTCTTCTCTCTCAGTTCAGCTCAGCTCAAAAAAGGTGCCATCAAAGATCCGCCAAGGGCTTTCCTGAAAACCTCCATGCCTCTTCTCAATTGTCACCCTGTTTTCTTTTCTCTACAGGATGTATTATTATCCTTCTGGTTTATCTGTTTACTTGCTCTTAGTTTCTTGCCCCTACCAGTGATGGTGAATCTTTCAGAACTTTCAGTGATAAGAAACAGCCTGCTATGGCACACATGCCATAGGTTCGCCACCACTATAAATTTCACCATCATAAGAAACAGCCGTGGGTTTGTTCACCCTTCTATTCCGAGGCCCAGGTGCAAGGTTCAGTGATGAATAAGTATTTGTAGAACGAATGGCACTTTGGTCTTTTCTTGACCATCCATCTACATGCTACTGGATGCCGGACACAAAGGTGCCAAAGGATTAATATTAGTCTCCAGTGACACTACTGTTTGACGAGACACTTTAGAGCGTAAAGCATTCTGGTATAGTACTAGTCAAGAATCAGTGGAAACATGAGAACCTTTCTTACTAGTCTGACCAGAGAAGGTGAAAACATGGGTGTAACTAGACTTCTCCTCCACAAAGAGGCATATCAAGGACTCAGGAGTGAGTCAGGACTCCAGAGTGTCTCCTTCTTCACCAGCCTTATAGTAAGAGGCTGCCCTAAATCATGCCTCTTACTCTCAACTGCTGTTCTGCCCAGTTTTCTCAACTGATCAGGCTCCTTAAACCCTACCTTCAATCTTCTGCTTGAGTTCACTAATGCTGTGCGGCTTGCTCAGTAGCATCTCTGCTGTCCCTCTTTGGCTCAGAAAGGCAAAGAGAAGCCCAGAGTGTACATCCTACTCCCACTGAAACGCTCAGCTCTTCCCCAACTTGGTGAAATGCTGAGGCTCTGACATCTCTCTCCACTCTATTTGTAACAGGGCTTTCCTGAATGCACACCCTCTGGAATTCTGCACCACATTTTGGGGTCAGCCACTTCCTCTTGACCTTCTTTTTGTTTTGATTTTAACCTTCCTTGATTTAGTATATTTGATGATAGTTATGTTTCAGGATGAGTCAAGGTGGATCATTTTACTTTAAAATGACTAGGTAACATTGTTGGTTGTGTTCTAGGAAAGGATTGCAATGGCCAGCAGAAACACGGAAATGACATGCAGGATTTGGAGGCAGATTTATTTTGCATCAATGGGCACTCATTGAGATCACTCCCAAACTATCAGGCCCTGACCTCTGGTGTTCTAGGGCTTGTACTGGATAAGCAAGCAGGAAGTACAGAGGCAGAATGGCATGTCAAATGGGGATTGGTTTATACATGTGCATCACGGTGACCAGCCGTTTCTAAGAGACAGAAGCAACTGGAACTAGAACAGGAACTATTATCTGGGCAGCTAACAAAGTGACATATACTGGCATGGGGGAAGGGGAGGCATTTTCTGTTACAAGAGAACGCTATGTATTTAAGAAATTAAATAAAAGCCCTCATGCCTCCTTTCAAATAAATAAAAGACCTATCCACACGTATTTCCAACACGTCCTCTAAAAGAAGATATCTCTTTAACTCATAGAGAAATCTCATCACTGAATTTCCCTGGGTAGTAATTTTAGCAACTCTGTATACTAACTCTTCATTTTTAAATTGTGATTAATTAGATCCATTTATCCTGCTTTCCTTTGTCTCTTTTATACGTCAAAGTGGAAACAGGTGAGAAAACTGAAATTTCTTTGTATCTATCAACTATCTACGAACATCTATTCTTGAAAAGCACTACAGTTAGCTACTGGCAGCACTTTTTGCAGGCTCCCAGCATCCATCATTAAGTCGGAAGCTATGGGTGAAGAAAAGAAATTATAATTATTTTACAGATGTGCATTGGGGGAAGCTACTAAAGGTTATTTACTAGTTCAACACGGTGAAAGAAAGCAGCCAGAGCTGGCACCGCCATACACTGTTTCAGAAAAACGCTCTGTAGAGGATTGACACTGTACCCATAATTTTAAACGATTTGCTCATTTAAACCAACCAGCAGCATTTTCTGCCACATAATGGGGAAATTCACAGGATGCTGGGCCCCTCATGGCTTCTGTAGCTATAAAAGCCCCTTCATGCTGAATTTTTTTATATTTGGTAAATTAATAGTTTACTGTTCCAAGATTCCTACATATTTATATTATTGCTTTTCTAACATAAAAGTTTGCAGTTGTTATGGAAACATATGGTAACATTTGCTGCTAAATTTTAAATGCATTTTCTACCCCTGTTACACACCTGAAATGAAGCCAAAAACTCTCTTTGCTTTACATTAGAGTGAAATTCAAACTGGTCTGGGTGACTATAAATGGTTACTGTTTGTCTTGGCTCCTACCTGTATCAGATTTAGACTGAGGAATCTTAGGGAAGAAATTACACGGGATAAAATGGATATTTCTAAATTACAAGGCCTACAATTCCAGTGGCTCCAAAGATCAGCTTTCTGTTTCATCTCAGCCTGCCAGAAGAAAACGGTGGGCCTGGACAATAAAAGATACACAACATCTACTCTCCAGAGCCAAATGCTTCTTGTTTTGATTATAGTGGAGGACCAGGCTGCAGATCCTGATCAGTTAAGTCTTGTTAGCAAATTAAATGGTTGTAGATTACAATGGTGCAAGACATGAGTTTTAGCCCCTGGCTTCATGTGGAAAGGACAAAAATATAAATTGTTTCAACCCATTTTGTTCTGCAATTTTCCTCTTTGAGCATCACACAATTCTCAAGTAATTGTTCATGATGGCTCCGGGCCCACAGGGGAGGTGGACTGGAAATGCTCATTTGAACAGGGTTTTCTTACTCCATATCTTAACACCTCACCCAAGTCAGGTTTCCTTACTCGATGTAACTGGACATAAATACTGAAGAAAATGACATACTTTGCCTCAGAAGAATATCAGATGAGAAGGATAGTAGGGCAGTTCTCGTCTGTCTGAGGATTGTCCTGGGACTATATAGTAAGGCAGATCAAAAGTACCACTACCACCACAACAAAACAACTGTGGGTACATCAGGTCTGGCTCTGAGCTCTAGAAGACCCATATTCCCAAATGCACTTTACTCTTGAGGCTGTGTTCTTCCGGTCGTTTCAGTGCATTTCTCAACAGGCAAAATTAATTCTCATGGGTTAATTTCAGTTTTTCTTTTGGGGAATATAACCATGCTATTAGCTAGAGTGTCACTTCAAGTTTCCCACCAGACTAAACATTCCTTGCATATATCTAAAGAGACTAGGGAAAAGAATTAGGATACCTATCTCAGTACAGAACTATGGAAAGCTGCCACAGATTTCTGTACGGTAGACCTTTGTATAGCAAGAAATGTGCTGCTTATCCCCTAACAACACATATTCAAAGACTGCAATGGTAATAACTCAGAAGCTAGGGTTATTCATTTCTCTCTCTCTGATAAAGGATTCTAAATTCTTGCAAAAACATGGCTGATCACAGCCCCACTATATATAGTGGTGCACGTTTTCATGTTTCTCCACTTCTTTTCTTTAGCGATCGGACAGGGGATAATATTTCTTACCCCACCAAGATACAGAAAAATGAAGTGATTAAATTACACCAGAGCCTGACTGCGGAACTCAAACGCTAGCTTGGCCATTTACAATCTGTGCTACCCTAAGACAGATTCCCTAGGTTGTTATTATTTTACCTGCAAAACGGAAACAAAAAACACTACTTTCATCAGGCTGGTGGGAGGCAAAAATAAGGACGAAATACTTAGAGCAGCACGTGTTACGTAGTACAGGCCCAGGAGAAGTTAGGGGCTACTACTAATTATTTCAATGATCATCTTCATAACCAACAGCATCATTCTCACTGAGATGTCTCTGCACCCCTCCAGCTTGTGAGGCCAGCATTTTCTACACTTTGATGATGTAATCCACTATCATAATTTTTAGTCATATTTCTAAATCATCTTGTATGCCATCGATAGTGTGCATACTCTCCTTTAGGAAGCTCCCAGCTGGGCCTGCGTACTGGGTTCAGGCTTTCAGAAGGAACTGCCTATGCCTAAACTGGGCAACAGTTTAGAGGCACAGAAGCCACCACCACATTTATCCTCACGGTTAATAAAAGCCTTGTCAAGGGACTGGGCATGGATGATTGTCACTGCTTAGCATGTGTTCAAGACTTTTTTGGTTTTCGTTTGGTTTTGGGTTTTTGTTGTTGTTTGTTTTGTTTTGTTTTTTGAGACAGGGTCTCGCTGTGTAGTTTAGGCTAGGCTAGACATCACTATGTAGCCCAGGCTGGCATCAAGCTCAGTGACCCCTCCTGCCTCAGCCTCCCAAGTGCTAGAATTACAGGCATGCATCACCATGCCCAGCGCATGTCTCAACATGACAGATTAAAAACAATCTCCTCTTACTAGCCAAAGTTGCTAGTAATATGGGCAGTACATTGGTGGGTAGCATGAGGCTCTGTAAAACAGAAAAAAATGATCCTCAATTGAGCAGTCTTATCCAATCTCTGCGAACTGGTTTAAATGTATTTTGACCCTTGTGTTAACCCATTTTTATGTGATGAATTTGGCATAAGAGAGGATTAATTACTTACGAAGAACAAGCTAACATCTTTACAGCAAATATCACTATATAAAGCAGGACATAAAGGTTTGAACTTGCATCATTAGCCTGGCTACTATAAATGAGACACTCTATGTGATGTATAATACAGTAAGGAAAACACAGCTGTTCGCTTCTGTAGGAAAATGCCTAGGTGCACAGCAATTGGGTCTGCAAACACTTAATAAGGCCTCAGCAACAAAGCTGTACCACTCAGACCAGCAATGTCGGAAAACCATTATCCATGGATAATTAACTATGCCAGGACTTTAAGGTCCTTACACGAGATCCTTATCATTCCCCACTAAGGGAGACTAAAATGTTATTATAATGTATTACTAATATCTAACAAGAAGGCTGTTCCATTTGAGTGTTATTAATGCAAGCTGTAAGTTATGGCATTATCTGAATTATTATTAGTTCTTCTAGACAACCTGTCACTGAAGGACGAAGTAGCTCTTTGAGTTTAAGAAAAGTAAGAAAACACTTCCATTTAGCATTTAAAAATTTTTAACATATTTATAATTTGTTCTGTTGATTTCCCCTTTGACTTGACAAACATTTAGCATTTATCACTGAAACAGCCGTCACTATAATCACCAATACAAAAGGAAGTCCACAGTTTTACAATGTATACTTGTAAAATACTCCTAGTGTACTCATTTGTTCCTTAAAAGAGTCCATCGTTCTGCTTTCTCCAAATATCTTGGTCATTTTGAGACTTTCCCCCATAACACCAAGCATTTAAATTTCTCGGTAACAAGGCTTTTTTGATGCTTGAAGACAAAAGCCCCACTCCATTTATTAAGATGACTCCCCACTGTGTGGGGCTGTTTTTACCTCATAATTAAAATAGCACCTGAACAGGACCATCTGTGAGCCTGGATTAAGTTTTTCACAAAATATGAATATCTTTCTTTCCTGCCACATGCCTCTAAAACCTCGTATACATTTTGCATGACACAAAAAAGGCATGCTTAAACTTTTACTCCAAAGGGGGAGGGCAGTTAGAGTAAATGTTTTGCTCCTCACTGTAACTTTTGATGCATTAATAAACGTACCACTCTGTAATTCGCTCAAAGAATGAATGAACTGTGAGTCTTTGCTCTGTTTCTAGGTTTCTGTCCATTTATGGCAACCCAGAGATACAGTTTGCCACTTAATTTTCCTCTTCCTTCTTCAAATACACATATTTTGGAAAAGACATTATTTACCCAAATGGCTGCCAAGATGTCGGGTTAGGGTGGATTTGGATATACAGACTATTTCACAAGCTAGTCTTATTTAACCAAAATAAAGTTGCTTTGGGAGTGTTTTGGCACAAACTGCAAATCATAAATGTAGAAATCATAAACATTGATAAAGACATTCTTTTCCAGAAAGTTTTCTAACCTTATGTTCGCTTTGCCATAGAAATTCATGTTTCTTTGGAAACACTGGCCTATTTTAATGAAATGGTTCCTTTGGTATAGCTGAGGCTGTGATGTCAACCTGGCTCCATTCTAATAACCCTTATGAAATAGTTACAATGAAATTTAACCATACATGTGTAACAGCTGACATTAGTGGCAGCCAAAGTATATGCATACCCTGTTACTCTTTATTAAAGGAAAGCAATTGTTTCTATATTTTCCTCTGCTCTAAAAGATCAAACCCACACGTATTTAACACATTTCTTAAACCATATTTCTATGAAGACATCAACCTGGAACAGTGAGACTAAAAGATTATTCTGACCACATGAAATCTTTGTGCTAGCTTCACCTGTGTCCTGAAGGAACAGCTGGGTTCCCCCGCAGAGGAGCTGTGGCTAAGGCAGGAGCTCGAGGGTGTAACAGGAGAAACGGTGATTCACTAGCAGTGAAGCCCTGGCCCTCTCTGAGCACCAAGCCCTTTATCAATTCAAAACTGCCAACATTTTTGCAGACACTCTGTTTACAGTGAGAGTGAGCACCAAATGCACCTTGTTCACATTTTAAAATGCTGATATATTTTCACTAGAAAAGCAAAGATGAACACTGCCACGTTCGTGGCAAAAACAAAACGAGAAAACAAATAGATAAACAAACAAACCCTACACAAGCATCTGCTCCAGGCCAGAACCTACACAGAGCAGAACAGTGTTACAAGGTCACAGAGGCAGTGCCCAGGTGAGTCACTGTCTCTATAACGGAGAGGGGTGAGAAGGTTGAGAAGGCTTTTAATTCAAAGCTGTCACATTTCCATTCTATACCAGAATCCCATTCCCACTGATCAAGCTCCAGACAAGTTGTGACAAGCCTGAATAATAGTTACAAATCTTTGAAATAGGTGTGAACATTTAAATAATTGGGAGGCTTCCTAGGCATACACCCAGTCTGAATTTGCCACTTCTCTTGAAAATGTGAAAGACCCGATAACAGGGATCCTGCCTCCTTACAAGGCTGAAGAGCAGCTGCCTGCTTCACACAGGGTGTGAATTCCCCCCATTCAATCTCAGTCCCACTCTATGGCTTCATTCATCCTGGTCATTACTAGGCCCTATAGATACTTGAGTTTGCAAGCCCTGGTCTGAATTCACCAGCACTCATTAGAAAAGCTTCAGGCATGTTTTCACCATTCCATGTGCTTGGATAATCCCTCCTATGGCATGTGTGCCACAGTGGGCTGTTTGTTATCATTGAAAGCTCTAAAAGGTTTGCCATCACTGGCCTAGGTGCTGTGGTCTTAAGTACCCTTTACCCAAGAGCTAGGCAGCGTCTGAATGTAATCAAAATGCCCAGAAACACACAGAATAATTGTTGCCTCTGAAAATGGATATTTTCCTTTACAATACAGAGAGCTCTCAAACTGTCACCCAAGCCAGAACTGTTTGTGTATGCTTCACTCAAACCACACTTAAATTTATACACGCAGGCATACTTTCCTAACACACTGTCTCTGACTTTCCTGCCACTGCCTGTTTCCAATGCTCTGGAAGATGCTGTGCTTAATACAGCTCCCAATTCTCAGAGGCCCCCTCAAAGCTTTTAACGCTGGCATAACATGCAGAATTTCAAATGAAGAACCAACAGCAGAAAGATCATTTACAGTAACTATACAAACAAGCTAAATGAAAGACTTGTGTTCAGTCATTAAAAATAATAATGCGAAAGCCCCGAGGGCCGAAATGTAAAGCTTATACTTTGTGTGAGGAAACAGAAAAGGAGTGTGTTTATTATCCCAATAAGATAACCTGCTAATTTATTTAGGAGGCAATTTTAGCGTGCACTCGTTCACAGTGAAATCTCACTTTATCAGATTAGGTGAAAAATAACAACCACAAATAAAATGCTCACTCAAGCCAAGGGCTTTGGTAAGACAGAGACCACGGTGTGGGAGGCCAGTGAGGGGCTGCGGGGAGGTACTGCCCATAGGACTTTTACCTCTCCCTCTTGGTCTCCTGAACCAAGCCCACAGTTAGTTATAGAGTTATCTCTCTCACACTTTGCAGATGACGCCTAACATCATGACAACAGAGAAGAGGAGAGGTCTCTGGACCTGCCTACCTACAACAAGTTTCTGTAAAGTAATGAATATAGACAGCTTGGGGACCATCCACCTGCGCTGCCGGCCTCTTCCTGCCTGCAAAGTGAAACCACGAGGGATTGGCAGAAGGTACTCGTCTGACAGGGCCAGGACAGCCTTTCTCCTCAGTGACAGCCTGGACCTACCCTCTTAAACTTGACCCACCATAATTCCTTCACAATGTAGCAGCAAAGCAGCTGACAGTAGCAGCTGCAGCTCCTAAGCGAGATGGATGGAATTTTCATAACTAGTTCCCCAAGTTACATTTTACCTTCAAGATAATTTATGAGCTGCTCTGGAGCCTTGAAGAGACAATATGCTTGCCATAAAATTAACTGTAACAGTCTTGTAGGTTATAATTAACACTGGGAGGGTAGCACCAACTGGATGAAACACATGGTATAATTGATGGTGAAATTAGAAATGAAGCAAGCTAACAATATCATTACTGTGCACACTGCCTTAGCAAAAACTCTGCTTTCCAAGGGTTAATTATAATCACCTTGCAGGGCCTAGATTCTGGTAGAGAAGAAGCCAGAGCTGGGCAGGGAGGTGGAGGTTTGGCTGGAAAGGCCCTCGGCACCAGGACGGATACAGAGGCTGCTAGCAACCTGGAAAGAGAGGCCTCTGGACTAGAAACCACTGAGACATTGGGCACCGGGTTTCCCGGATCTCAGACTGAGCCCTCCGTAAGCACTCCGAGTATACATGGTTTCACTTTCTCAGTAATGAAGTATCTTATATAGTGAAGAAAAAGATAAATATAAAAGGAGAAAATCAGAACTTCCAAAAAGCTCTTCCAGGAATTAGAGTATTTACTTAGACTATCAGAAAGCTGAAGCATTTCAACTGAATATGGACATATCTTAGTAGCCAATTAAGATGATCAACTCAACCTGGAGGTTTTATTAAATTAAAAAGTAACCTCTTGAGCACCCTGTCCAGAGGAGAATATGTAAAGTGTGCTAATTAGAAGAGCCATGTCAATCACTCCCATCTCAGAAAAAAGCACAAAACCGGTGCTTCCAAGCCTGGAGACTAAAGAGCGTGATGAACGCTAGAGAAACAGTAAATATTCTAAACACACTGAAACCATTCAAATAATTTTAAGGAGCAATTTAAGGTGGCTGACCTATTTTTGTTTGTTTTGGTTTTTTGTCCTGGGACAAGATACTGAAAATATCTGATAAATGATACAACAGTGTCCCCTACAGGCTAACAGAGCTATTCTCCTCCCCACCCCATTGGTTCCTTAACTGAAAGCCAAGTTAAACTTTTATCTACAACCTGGAATATACATTACACAGTAAATTTGTAAAATACACTGGAGACACCTCTGAGATAGAATAAAATTACTATTCTTCATGTGCAGTAAATTGTTTCAAAGATATAAGCATAGCATACAGCCGGTGATTAACCCAAGATGGAGTAGATAAACAGCTCCTCTTTCACCTTAAGGGCATCTACTCAAATCAGCCTTGCCTAACACAGCCCCAAAATTACTTGACTTGGAAGATTTACAGACTCTTGCAGGCTAAACTTTGATGTTCTCTTCTTCACTCCTACGCTCCCACCTTCTAAAAAGATTATAACCAATATAAAAGAAAGGATATAACTATAAAGGTAATAACTTTTGCTCAAAAGATTTATGGTGGAGAGATTTAAAAAGTGAGAGCTGGAAACTACTTCCTTCTATAGAAAGACGCACCCACAACTAAAAAGTGTGAAATGTGTTTGGGTACCAGAGGTAATAAATATTTACAGATATATACCTGCTCATCTCCACACCAGGGAGGATCTTGGGTCTCCAAGACCTGGACTGCGAGCCTGGAGTCACAGTACAGTACTTACTGAACCTTACGAGTGGTTGACAAACCTCTTACTGCCCTTGTAGCAGCTGAGCTAGGCCATCCTGGCTGGAATTCCATCTCAGCTAGGACCAGCTCTTGCCTGGGGAAAGTTACTTTGCATCTCTTTCCCGTATTTTCTCACCACAGAAAGCATTTCAAACTGCCTAGCTCTTACTGCATTCTTGAGACATGTTATCTACCATTACAGTTAAAATTAGCACCAGTGCAGAGTTCAAGGCAAGTGGAGCTAGAAAGGTAAAAGTTGTCCAGAGTCAACACCTACCTTAGCTGTTCTCTGGGATCTAACATAGGGAACCATGCTTTTTCAGAGCTGGACGATGCCTTCTGCCTTCACTGTCATGTGGGCCAAGTTACCGCTTTTCTAGATGAAGTTGCTAAGATCCAAGGTGTTTGTGACATGACCAGATTATTACAGTCAGCTGGTGATAGGCTTCATCTACAGCCCAGCCCTGTATTCGCTGAGTCTGTGTGAGAACACTTCACGCCGGCCCCAGCCCCGGAAGGCTTCTGTCTAGAGTTCCTCCGGACACCAGCTGAGCAGTATCAGGTCCGTCCTAGGAGGTTAGTATTTTATGTGGGGACACTGTCTCAAAGGAGTGGCCCAACCACCTTGGATAGGGGAAGCTGGGTTTCTTCTCTTTGCTTGGATCTAAAAATGATGATGAGGGGGTAATTTTTGTTAAACACCGAGTGTGCTTCAGATACTTGCTCTAGGTGTTTTCCATGGAATCGCTTAATCAATTGCATGAAATAGGTTCTATTGTTATCATCCCCTGGGCAAGTTAAAGACAAGAAAACTGGGACTCAGAGGGGGTAAGTAATTGGTCTCACCACAATCTCTAATCACAACTTGCCTGAAGATATAGAACTGGATCCAAGATTCAAATCCAGGCAATCTCATTCAGAACCTCTGTAACCAACCACTACATCATATTAAGGGAATCTACTCTGGAAGAAAACATTCTCCCCTATTCAACATTGAGAACTATGTCCCTCTAGAGAGAAAGTAGCACCAATTCTATCCCATGACCCATAATTTTATATAAATTTCTCCTGTTCTCATTCATAGTTGGAAATAAATAGGCCACTTATAGGCAGCAGAACTTGGCAACAAAATAATAGTCTCTACAATGCCTGGTATACAATGAGTCACAAAAGTTGACTTAAGAAGAATCTGGCTCTTCCTTCTCTGGAACTTGAATTTCCAATGAATCATGATTGAATTGCTTTCATAGTATTCATCATTCTGTATTATATAATACATTTCCCCAGTCAGGTATTATTCATCATCTCTACAGCCGCACGTTGGAGCATAGCGCCTAGCACAAGGCAGCACTCGTTAAATGTTTGTTGAACCAACTCATGACTGACCGGATCACTCACAGCAACAATAACCACCACTGATGAAGTGCTTTAGGTAACCCCTGCCCAACAACTGTGAGATAGGTGGGGCCTCCCCTATTCTTTTTTAAGAGAGATTTGTCAATATAACATGGCTCAAATTTAAGCCTTTCTTAAGGTGAAGAACTTTAAAATGACACATGGCTTAAAATTGGGAAGCACAGCGCAGATAACTGAGAAATTAATATGTGGATTCCCTAGGATGGGGTTTCTTAGAACACTACTATCCCATGAACACCTCACAAATACGACCCATTACAGCTAGAAGTGCAAGATTTGTCACAGGTGATTACCTTATGAGGATCAGAAAATAAAATGTTATATGGTAGCTTTACCCAACTGAATGACTTTATTTTGGTTCCACAGAGCATCGTTCAATATGTAGGATATGGCAACTGTATACATTTTGTAGGAGACATTTGCAAGGCTCCACTGAGGAAAAAAATTCTTGTCAATCTCTCCACTAGAATACAATTTTTACAGGAGAAGAATTTTTACTATATTCCTAGAACCTCCAACAATGCTTGGAAAACAACAGTCACTTAATGAACATTTGTTGAATAAATAAATGCATGCTTCAATTTTGCTCAAAAAAATGTAAGCTCTGCCCATAACAGCCAAAAACTAATCACATTCAGAAACCTGCCAGAATTTATGCTAAGCCCACGTGTTGATTTTATAAATAAGATGTACAGAAGTCAATTGGCTTTTGTCCCCCATAAAACTGTTCAAATAATGCCAGTCACAATGGCAATAATATTAACAACACTTGCCTTTTTAAGATAAGTTGCTGTATCTTGGAAAGAGGTAACACTATCTCTAGAGTCATTTAATCCTTGCTCTAAATTTATACAATGTTTCAATTCCTACACATTTATGAGGAGATTTTATGGAGTTATCAGGTTTTATGGAGTAATCTGGTTCAGAGACACAAAGGACATTCTTCTGCTAAGGGCAGCAGAAAGCAGAGACTGCAATTATTAAAGGAAAAGGGAGAAATGCATTAAAAAAGAAAGACATTGATGGCAATTAGCAAGCTAGTATCTCCCTATTTCTCCCTTGAATCTCTGACATTTATTCCTCATGCCCACTACTATCTCTGCAAGCAAATTCAGCCTGTTGCAAAGGGAAGCTGTAACTATCTCTGCGACAACTTCTAGTGGTCACTAACTCTGCAAGAACAAGCAGCCACTCTCTCCAGCATGAATGGCAGTGGCTGACGTGGGCAGGTCATGAGGTCCCAGGGTGTCTCAGCAGGTAACCGCAGCAGCCCCACAGTCCCCAAGCCCGTCCTCAAGACTGATAGCTCCGCTTCTTGTGACTGCAGTTCCCCAGGGCAGAACAGAAGTTCGGGCCCAAACGCCAAGTCACAAGGCCAGTGTTCATCCCCGCACTGATACCACTAACACCACAACAGGGGTCTCAGCAAGTAGCCAGGGAAAAGCAGGTGCCCGGGGCAGGTAACATACAACACTGAAGCTACCTTTGCTTCAGCTTGGGTCTGGACTGACATGGTACAGAGGCCTTCACAACCTGAACGGACTCTCCTCAGTTCTTTTCCTTACCAAACTCTATTTAACTTCTAGGAAGCATCGGGAATCAAGAACAGCTGTCCAGGTCCCAGGCCAGTCCCATGCTGTTCTCTTGCTCAAGCACCTCTTTATGCCTGTGCACAAAGCATTAACATCTCCCTGCCCCTCTCAAGCTGCAGGAAGGGCCTGAGGCCTATCTTGGGGCTTAAACACCAGAAAACTGTGGATTAAAGATCTCTCCTGTTTTTCAGTTTCAAAGTTTCTACCCCTGGCAAGGTTAGATGAATAACCAAGACTTACTATCAATATCAAAGACTATCCTTCCTTCCAATTTCAAAGTTTCCACCCCTGGCAAGATTAGAGAAAAGAGAAGAAAAAAGCACCTCCCTTCACCATTATGAAGAAACACAAAGTACTTACATATACAACAGCAGATAAAGGGGAAAGTTCTTTCATTCCATCAGTTATTCAATATGTCAGTGCCATGAGGGAAGAACGGAGATGTGCATGCTACCCACTATGTTCTTGCTTACTGTCCCCGCCTCCACATAAACTAGAAATCAGTTCAGAGCTGAGACTGTGCTGTGCTCACAGTGCTACTCCCCACAGCGTCCAGCACAGTGACTTCCACATAATAAACACTCAATAAACAATACATCGCAAAGCTGGACTGCCCATTTGTCTGAATATAACCCAGGACTGTCAAAGGGAAAAGGAGAGAGCAGAAACCCAGGGAGACAACCTGAGTACGCTGGTTTTAGAACCAATAACCAGACTTTGGAGTCTCCATGAAGATGGCCAGGGTGGCCCCCATAAGTAGTGATGGTTGGAGTCATGGAGAATAGAAAATAGTCATTAAGATGTTTGTTTTGCATATCCAGAAAAGTATTTACCTGGCAGTTCTTAAAAACAGCACAAGCCTGATAGGAGGAAGATGTGTCAATAAAGCTAGTCTTAGGAACCTAGTCTTAGGAAAATCATTTTTAGTTGAAGTAGCTCCAAAGCTTTTCTAAGAAACGGTACATAAATATTTATAGCAGCATTATTCATAACAGTCAACAAGTACAAGCAACCCAAAGGCCCATCAACTGATGACTGAATCAATGAAAATTTCCTTCACAGATTGAAATATTATTTAGCAGTAAAAAGAAATTAAGTACTTACATGCTATAACATGGATAAACCTTGAAATCATTGTGCTAAGTGGAAGAAGTCACATACAAAAGGCCACATAGCATATGATTCTATTTCTAAAAAATGTCCAGAATAGGCAGATCTACAGAGATAGGATATGGGTTAGTGGCTGCCAGGGACTGTGGGTAGAAGGGAAAATTGAGAGTGGCTATTAACAGATACAGGGTTTCATTTTCGGTAATGGAAATGCTCTGCAATTAGAAAGTGGTGATGGTTGTACAATCTTATGCAGATGCTTCAAAAATACTTACTATATACTTTACAATGATGGATTTTATGTTGCATGAAATTCTGTATTAACTGTATCTCAATTTTTTCTCAAACTCCTACTGGGCTTGCTTTTGTCTTATCTGCACTTGGCATAGCAAAAATGTAGAGGTACTGCTTTAAAGTTAAAGAAAACACAGTTATTCTCAAAGTGTTCCTTGTCTCTCTGCATTATTCTCTACCCAGTTTTCTGGATCACCACACACATATGTATAGTCAAGTGAAAACTTAAGGTAAAAAATATGCTAATTGGATAATGTTTAGAGGGTTTTCATTTCTATTTCTAATATAATTACAGTCTGGGTGAGCACCGTGTTACATAGACAATGTAGTTCAGTGTAAGAGGCTTTCAATACCACAACCCAGTCTACTAAGACATCCAAAATTAAATACTTTCCTGAATGGGTTAGAGCAACTCTCCACTCGGGTGGTAATGACGGCTCACCTCTTTCCTTTCCACTGTCTTTTCTACCTCTTTCTAGGAACTTCCAACATTCTTATCCCCAGATAAACCCTTAGAACTGGCTATTTAAAACAACTTATAATATACATAGCATCTCACACAGTATTTTGTATACAATAAGGATACAAAATGTACAAAAGTGGGGCTGGGGATATAGCTCAGTGGAATAAGCGCTTGCCTAGCAAGCGCAGGGTCCTGAGTTCGATCCCCAGTACCGCAAAAAAAAAAAAAAAAATGTACAAAAGATGCTTGTTAAATAAGACCATTCTTATTTGAGAAAGTAGAGTCATGGCATGTGCTAAAAAGCTTCTGGTCTCCAACCTCACTGGTCTGAAACCAGGGTGCTTCATGTTCATGGGAAACTAGGGGAGAGCTTTTAAGTAGCTTACGCTTATTCATTGACAGTAAGTAGACATATAGCTTTTAGTGACCTAGCCATTGTTAGCACTAATTACCATTACTATGATGTTTCTTTGAAAGAGAAATAAAGAAAGGAACAAACATAATCTGTTCAATTAACAAGATGTGCCTTCTTCTGGTGTTTACAGAAAAACTGCCAAGTCATAGGAGAAATAGAACAGTGTTCCTAAGTCATATGTAGATCCTTTATTGAAAAAAAGCACAACAGTCCGATGCTGAAATAGACACCTTTTTTTTCCGTAAAGCATTTTCTCTAACACTTGATTAACCTAAATCACTGAAACTGAGCAAGCAGGCAGAAACAAAATGTTTCTCATTCTGACATGTTCAAAGCAAAGGAGGCATATTCCTTCCTTGAAGATAAGTCACAAATAATTACGGCATTGAGAAACAATGCCCTGAAAATTTTTTTAGCAATCTAGGTAACATACTGAGGATGTGTATAAAATTTAAAAAGGCACTGATTTTTATATTTTATAGAGAAAAACAACTCGGGCATGGACATGGAACTGTACCTTTTCTTTGGTGCACTTTTCAAATGATAATTCCTTCCACTGTCACCATTAAATCTTAATCCATTCCAGCTCCTTGTATGGGTCACTGAGTCTATATGTACTGCTGTTATTTTAAAATGTTTCCCCTCGGTAGGGAAAGAGGGGGAGAGGAGATGTTGAGAGCCAGATGGGCCTCTTCACAGTTCATTTATCAAACCCAATACACGGGGCTCCGCCCTCCTCTTACTCACTATTGCGGTTAAACTTCCATATAATTTGGTAATCATTTTCATTATCACAGAGTGACCCCAAAGCAGCCGATCCTGGGATACCCTGTCCTCGCAGCTGCTCTTTTTCTGCCTTCTCCTACAGTAGACCCTAAGAACCTCTGAGTTTATTAGCTGCAGGCTGACCTTTGGGCTGTGGAGGTCAAGAAGGGGTCAGATCAGAGGGCTTGCCCAGTTCTTTAAAAGCTATAACAAGCTGTCCATCAGGCAGAGTGGACTGTATAAACAAAGCCAAATCTTCAGAAATTCTGTACCACTTCTGTTAACACTTACCCTGCATTCACACAGCGGCTCCTGATGTACTTTGGATCATTCAGCTCCGGGGAAGTGAATAGACAGCCCTAATAAGCCTATTTGGAGAGGGCTGTTTATGGGATTACTCAGTTTGGAGAAGGAAACCCACAGCATTCAGATGTGCCTCTAGAATCGCAGGGTTGTGTGACACTGTGACAAACTCGGTTACCCTGAGTCATGCAGAATTGACACTTTCCTCAAGATGCTAAGTTACAGGGAACATATGCTTTCGGTCTAAAGAGACTGCAGAGAGTCCCAAACAATGGCTCAGTTCCTGGGCTGAGAGAGAAACCAGTGTTTCAGGAGCAAGTCGTAAGTCTCACTGAAAATATTCTCCCTGATACCACGATTGCAAATAAACCTGCTGAAGAGAGGTTATAATACTAAATACTAAAGTTATTGCCAGCTGCAGAGTCTCGGCTGATCTAAATTTCTTGAAGTTGTGCCGTTCATAATGCATTCTCTAACGTGTAATATAAGATAATTAGAGTCATCTGTATGTAACTTTCAGAGGAAAAAATTTCTATTATCTCATCTAACTGATCCCCTGATAGCTTTGATGAAAGTAAAATGCTGTAACCTATTGCTTGGCCTTTGGGGAGTGCTAATTATTTTCTGTCAAAGCAGATTTTTCCTCATGTAATTCCAAAGTACACAATAGGCCAATCTCTACAACACAGGCAGCTCAGTGGGCGCTGCTGTGGATGTTTTATAACTTTCACCACCATAGGCTGGGTGGCTACTCCAGGCAATCTCCGACTCCAGACAGCCAGATGACACTTTGATGAGGAAAGAGAGGTATATGGTGACTGTCTGTTTATGTGGATTCTATGATAGGGCACCGGGAGGAAAAACATCAAATGAGGGGAAGGATTATGGTTATTTAATACTGTGAGGACACTTTGCCTTCTGCGCTCTCAAGCCATCTCCCTCTTGAAATTTTCTTTCAGGTGTTTGGTTTTAAGGGAGCCTGCAGAGTGTCAGCAGCTAAGCATTTTCTTTCTTCCTTCCCTGCCACAAAGAACTTGGGAATTTTGGTTTCAGATGCTAGACTACATCAACTTCAACACTGGCTCCAGCTCCTGATTAAGCTGTTCGCAGGAAGGGCCAGAGATGCTGAAACCAGACTCCTTTTAAACAGGCCGCTTTGGCCATGCTGTCTGATGATTTGGTGAATCTGGAAATTATTCTTAACAAACCCAGTGTGCTCAGCAAAAGACATCCATTCTCAAAGTACACTCTCTCTCTGGGCCCTGCTGTCTTTGGTGGGAGTGGGTACGAAAGAGAGATTACAAGGGAATTCTTTCTTCTTCACTTTCCTATTTAATAAGGATCACCACGGGAAGACAGAAAATACACAGAAAGAGAGAAACCTCTTTAATATCCCCACCCTGATATTCTATTATTTAATAAAATATGTGAATTTAGGTGACTATAACATTTAAATTATAAACAAAATTTAAAATTAACTACTAAAAGTTAAACCGGAAATTATTCAATCCTTAGTATGGTGGAAAATGTGTGTCATTTACTTTGACCACACTAGAAAAAAAAGGCAGGAAAATATCACTGTGAATTTCTTAATGATTCTTATATGCAAGTCTGAATTTAGCAATAATGCACACATTTGAAAAAGGGGCTTTCTGATATCCAGTCAAAATCAATAGCTCCTACTGTCTCCTGTCTTTAAAAATGTTCATCTGTTCAGCCTGGTCCAAGCAAATCTATTTTTATGATAATTATTACTAGCAAAGCTATCAATGACTGTAAATTCTGCTGTATGAAGTCACTTGGATAATATTAGAGCTATCAATAAATGTTCTTGACTCCCAGGCACATAGAATTTTTCCCCATCAAATAAGACTCTTAAGACTAAATACAGTATAATTTACCTGATTCTTCTCCCTTTTGCTCAAAGACATATGATGCCAAGTTATTACTGAATTAATTTTTACAAACCACAGACCTGAAGGATAACTAACTTTCAGAGGAATGAGTTCCAACTTTCCACATATCAACTATTTTTCAAGCAGGAGTGGGATAACATATTTATTATGCGCACACTAATTCTACAAAAGCTGATGATTTACAGAAGCTTTCTGCCAGTAACAGCTTTCCAATCACAGGTAAGTCCATGTGGAAAGAAACTACATTAAGCAAAAATCACTCTTATTTGGTCAGTTTTAATACTGGGGTTGATAAACAGACTTTCAAATAATCTTTTCTGAATCGAGACACAGAAGAGCACTCTGTGGATTTCCCAGACATCTGCTCTGAGTGGCAGCAATAGTGTCCTGGACGACTGAATTAAAGGGGCTTATATCCCATCAGGTACTTATACTGCATTACGCTCAAGATGGAGACATGTATGCAAACTGTTACACTCAGGAAAGAAACTCATACACACCTACAGACGATGTCATAGAGCATTACGATTAATACAGACTACCATGGACAGGAACGCCAACCAGCTGAAAACATCTTACACTTGATTTTTCATGGACTCTCAAACGAGAGGGACGAGACCAGTAATAAGAAAGGGCTTAGCCAAAGATGGCTCTCATTTGTCAGGGACAGCAGACCCCATTTCATCAGGGAACTAACCTGGCTTGCCATTCCCTCCTCAGGTTCTGGCGGGTGGTGAGCGAGGCAAGGATGGCAGTCAGCATCTCGTTCCTTTGTTCCACGGGGAGCCCCTCTCTTTTAACTTCTTGAAGCACCGCATTTGTCTAGAAGAAACGATCCCAAAAAGAGAAAGAAAAAGTGAAAAATTAATAACAAAAAAGCCCATAAGCAAATAAGGACAGTAAATCAATGGCTTTTTTATTACAGTTCCCCTGCTAACAAATCAATACGGTAAATGATGGTCAAAAATGGCCAGCATATATTTTGTATTTAATCAATGTACATGGCACATAAGGTAAACTCTAAAGCTCCATGGCCTTAAGTAACACATCAAGACACTGTGCGTTCTCACTCTAATTTTCTCAGCACACCACCGACTTCTCTCCCTGGGAATTGCCTACCAAGAGCTATTATTAGAAATGATTTTCACGTGCACTTCACTGTGAGTTGTTTGCTTTGCCTTTTTAAAAAAGAGCAGTCTGACTTTCGTTCTGTTTCCTGCCACCCAGCTGAGGCTTTCGCTGCTGCCTCTCTTATTTGAATCATTACTTTCAATTTCTACCCACACCAGCGATGAGGGGGTGGGGTGCTCATTTTCCTTGCTTGTTGTAAATCAAGGTCTTGCCAAAAAAGAAAAAAAGCGCAAAAATCTGAAAGAACATTATACCTTAACAAACGTCTTCAGATTTTATAAATGTTATTCTAATTCAAAGTTACCGTGGCTTCTTGGGCAATTGTATAGTGAACGGAGCGACTGCAGAGCAATGAAACCGTCACTTTCTCTTATTCAACATATTCCTCATCTGATAGGTGCCAGTAATTTGCATACTTGAAAAGCGCAGTCGTCATTAGTTGCCATGTAACTTGAAATATCCCTTCCTTAGTCTTCTGTAGCATTTCACAGTGCATATTTACTATCTTCACGACCACCTTGAGGTATAGTAGATATTCGTTGTTTCTATTGCTTATATCCATACTCAGTTCCCTGTTGTCTGAAAACAGCACCTAGATCCCCTCTCAGGAAAATCTTTTCTCTTATTGCTCATAGTCTTAGAGCTACTATCAGTCAAACTGTGCTGCCCTCTCCTATCCACAGTGTGGGCCAGGGCACTTTGGCTCTCCTGTCCAGGACTTCGACTCCTATGAGGAATGACAAAGGAATAGAAAAAATTTTGGAGGCAGTCACCCATGCTCTTTGGAGTATCCACAATTTCACAGACTTTCTGAATCCAGATCAGTCTTTTTTCTCTGATGGTTTGAGTTATCCGACATCCTTTAATAAAGTTCCATTTTGTTCAAATTCACCAGAATCTGTTTCTGTTGCTTAGAAGCAAAAACTCCTTTAACCAGCAGAACAGATAAGGCAGGAAATAGTATCTCCACTGCGAAGAATCCAAGATAACCTGACAACACAAGTCGGGAAAATGACCCTGATCCCTGCCTCTTAAGACATCCAGTATTGTATCTACTACACTAGGAGATGTACCCAGTTGCACATTCAATCAGTTTCTGAGACAAGAATATCTTCAGCCCTCCAACACAGAGGAACGCTCGACTTCTCCAATACATGAAACCCAGCATCCAGGGATTTCCAAATTCAGATACTCACTAGGAGCAGGGAGAGATAACATGAATGAGTTAAGCAGAGGCTTCCCAAAGAGAGCACATGCTTTGTCTAAAGCAGCAGCCACTATTCAGCTCCAGCCAATTCTTCAGCTCAGCTCAGGAAAACCGGCTCAGCAATGCCAGATTCATGAATTTTCAATATAAACAAGAAATCTTTTTTTGTTGTTTTAATGCAAAGACTCCTGATTTTATAAGTGTTGGAAACTCATTTGAAAATGTTTAAAAATAGGAGGTGGGCCAAACAAGAAATACCAATGGGCTGAAGAGAACTCAGACAACGGCCAATTTGTGGTCTCTAATCCTGTGTAATTTCAGAGACCTGTGGGCACAGATGAGCGCTCTAGCAACAGTACTCCTCCTTGTGTGCGACACTCTGTTTCATGCAAAGTGCAAAGGAGCCTCAAAAAGTCAGGCAGCGCATCCCGATACCCATGGCTACATAACATTTCACCAAAATGTAAAAAGTTATAAAACAGAATGAAGTACACATCTAGATGGCTCCAAAATCATAACGAAAATATTTTCCCCTTTGAACCTATTAAAATATTTTTCAAAAAGCCATTGCATCTCCCTTGCCTTTCATATCATTGAAGTTGTATCTAAGGATCTTGTTTTCCACAGACTCTGAGCGACTTAAAAGAATAAAATCTCATCAGGGTGTTGTCTGTTCAGGTCACCACTATCTTCCTACCATCTGCCTAATAATTTTTAATAAATATTTGTCAAATCAATGAATAAGGAAATAAATTGAAAATAAATACTGCAAAACCAAACAGCAACAGAAGATTCTTAAGAAATTATGTTGTACACATGGTAAAGTCAGGCACCGGGCATTTAGCTCAGTGGCGCAGCGCCTGCCCGGCAAGTGTGAAGTCCTGAGTTTGATTCCCAGTACCTCCACATCCTAAAGAGGTAAACTCATATACAGGGTCAATGGATAAACACATTGTGATATATCAGCAGAGTGGACTGCTCCTGAGCAAGAAAACATGATGAGCAGCTAATACGTATAACCACTTGGATGAATCTCAAAGGCTTTGCTGGGTGAAGGAAGCCAGTCCCAGAAGGTTAAGCATTGCTTGACTCCATCGAGTTGCTAGGGATTTGTTTAGGTAAAGGACAGTGTGAGAGTACTGAACAGAACTATTCTATATCCTGATTGTGGTGGTTGTTATATGAGCCTGAACATGTTAAAACTTATTACGCTGCAGTCCCCCAAAGTCAGTTTTATTACAAATGTTTTATTACAAATAAATTTTATAAAATTTCATCCCCATCACATTTTAAAGACAAGACTGAATGCAAAAAACAAGTTTATAAGAAATCATGTCTAATAAATATGTAGTAAAATATGGAGAAATACATCGGGATAATTTTAATAAATTCTATCACAGAAACAAATTTTCTTAATATTATAAAAGGATGACTTAGATTCAGCATTCAGGCTTTAAAATATAGTATTTCATAAAATTTAGGGTAAAAAATGTCATTGCACAAAAAGGGAATTTCAGAGTGTCAAAAGATCATTCTTTTTACAAGATAATGAACAAAGATACTTTTTTCCTTATAACAGAGTTGGACACTCAACAGTGTTGGATTGATTTTACCCACAGATACGTTAATAGGCCATTTTCTCCCAAGTAGTAGCACAGAACTGTCTTCTTATAAGTACCACTTTTTAAACAATCTATTAAAAAAACATACTCTCTCCTCTCCCCTCAAAATATAAACACACAGGTTTGGAAAACACGCTCTGGAGGTCAAATTTCATTTTATTAGTAATTTTTTTCCCATAAGAAATCTATAGAATTATTGGTCATATGTTTAGGACTAAGCATATCTTAAGAACGGTGTTCAAATTGCAGTTGTTATCTCCTAACGGTGGGACCTTTGTGTAACTGCAAATGGCCACGTGACCAGAACACTCTCATGGGTTCTTACGAGGAGGAGCTGCCTGGTACATATACCACTCTGATTATTATTGTTCAGTTTCATCTTAAACTCTGCTAATCTACATTGGGCAAGATTGTGCTAGTTTAACAAAAAGATTCTTGGAAGTGTTTATTACTTTAAATGAAAAATTTCTAAAACACACCAGGCATTAAACAATCATAATGAGGGCCGGTGATATAGCTCAGTGGCATAAGCACTTGCTTGGTAAGCCTAAGGTCATGAGCTTGATTCCCGGTACCAAAGAAAAAAAAACCTAAAAAAAACCAATCATAACGATAAACTTCCATCTGCACCACATGGAATAGAGGCACATTCTCTTGTATCCCCACGGTAGAAAGTCTATCCTTTGAGGGTGGGCTTTGAGTTTGGAATCACCCCGATTTTACTTGTCCTCCCTCTATCAGTGGATATCTCTCTCTCCTAGCACTGCCCAGCATTTAGCCTGTCCCTTTTTGTCTCCCAGCCGTGGTCCTCCTGGGATCCTCAGCTACTGTTATTACAAAGTAGTAACCTTTGTTTTCCTCGCGTTTCTTGTGTTTGCTCTCTGTGTGGGTGATCTCCCGCCCCAACAGCCTTAAGGGTCCCCTGTAATCTAATGATATCTACACTTCTACTTTCAAACAGACTTCTCCACTGAGCTCTGGCCCCATGACTATCTCTCCTTAAGCCTCTCACCTCACATATGACATCTTAGCCTTACCTTGGACATATTTGAACTTATTATCTTTGCTTTGCAATCTCTTTCCTCTTCATCAACCCCATCCCTCTCCTGTATTTTCCTAGAGTGAGTGGCTCCATTGTCAAGGCAAGAACACAAACTAGAACGCTGGGAACCATCCACTCTCCTTCACTTCAGTGTCCTCCCTACAGCTAACCACTAAATCTTGCTATTCCTCTCTCTTCAGTAAGACTCAAACTTGTCCCTTCCTCACTGCCTGCAGCTTAGTTCAGGTCTATCTCTCAACTGGTTTCTCTGTGTCAATCTCATCCCTTTCATGAATTTCAGTGACTTTTTGAAAGTACATGTATGACCATGCTACTTCCTTTTAAGTAACTCAGCATTCCCTACAGCTGTGGTTTTTAAGCCATCTTCACGATGTCCTGGTGCTTCCAAGAAGGATGTCACGGTCATCAAGGAGTCAAGGACTTTTGGCCCCCAAAACCCCACCTACACCAGAGTCCCTCTGTTTATATATGCTTTAGTTACTGACAATGGGCAATAAAAGAAATGATTTTTTTTCAAATAAAAGCTCAAATTCCTTAGCATGGGCAAAAACAAAATCTTCAATATAATTCTGCTTTCTTCTTAAATTGTATCTCTTGCCATCATCCATTCCATATAAAAGTAACAATCTGAAAACACACACGGTTTTCCTACACCACACCTCATTTACACCCTTGCTGTATAATTTGCTGGTGACTATTCTTTCTTCAAGAAACATCTCCAATAGTACCTCCTTTGTAAAGTCTGCTATAAACCACATCCTGTGCCAAATTAAGCAGCTGATTGTTCCTTCCTCTGCTCTGTCTCTGAGCATCCCACAAACCATGTCACACTCTACAGCACTTATTTATTCATCTAAAGGTTTCTGCCTCCACACTGTAAGCTCTCCTATAACAGACAGGATCCATATCCATTTCCAAGGCACCTACTATGGCAGCACAACTTGGCCACAGACTGCTGACGGATGCCTTTCAACAAATGAAGACGAATGACATGCTGAGGCATGTCTGCGAAATGAGGCGCACCACCAAGGAAGACAGTACTATTAAAGGTAAAAACTAATAGGTGAAGCAAGCTTTGGTTTGATCAGAACTATTCATGAATACAATTCTAGGACAGAAGTTGTAAAAATTATTCTTAAGCAACAGAATCAGGAAAAATAAATACATACCCTTACTAAGTGACTACTACTAGAAAGGGCAGGACTCGTCTGGTTGAATGTGTCTAAAAGATACAGCTTCATTACACCACTGGTGGTGAACCAGTGGCACGTGTGCTGCAGTGGACTGTGTGTATCACTGAAAGCTCTAAAAGGTTTGCCATCACTGCGCCACACCATGACCACATTCAATCTATGCATACCCTCCTAATAACCCAAAAGAAGAAATCTCACTTTCTCCTTTTCAGTAGAGAAAACTGCTCTGGACTCTGGCAACATATGGCATAATAAGGTTCCTTGAGAATCCCCCAGCGTCTTTGGTTTCTCCTGGCTCCAAAACTTTATACACTAAACCAAAACAAAAATATCTACAAGAAGGAGCAGGAAGAAAGAAACCAACACTCTAGGTAGCTTTGAATTTTAAACTTAAATTTTTCATAGGAAAAAAGGTCTCCCACTTCTGAATGTATTCAACTAAAACAGCAATCCACCTAATTTTTTCTTGGCCAGTCAGTAAGCTTCCATACGCCGTAATTCTGCAGCATGGTAATGAAAGCACACATGAGCATCTGTGCAATAATGTAGAACTTGTTCGCACAGAGTTTCAGAGAGGAATCATGGATTTAAAATGAGCATGTATTTACTAATAATTCTACTTAAGTCTTAAATTCTTTGGGGTCCTCTCTGATGTGCAGTAACAGCTTTTGACAGGCCCATAATTCCCAAACTCAGAATTTTTTTTTTTTTTTTTACAAATCAGAGAACTTTGTCTAAGGAAATACATGGCAATAAGATGGCACTCTACAAATACGGCAAGTAATTATTCAACTTAACTTATTTAAGAAAAAAAAAATTCCACTACTGTTCTTCAAATTTCAAAAGGCACATCAACACCAGGATACCTTTCCCACCTTCGCATCTGACCTCCCATCACCACCACCAAAGAAGTAACACTGTCGTTACAGGAAAAAGGCCACTCCTAACACTCTTTATATACATAGCTGTCTCATGTTAGGGTTGTATTTCCCCTCTGCACACACAAATTACAAAGATATGCTCTCACTGATAATGAGGGCTAAGGTTCAACTTGTGAAGAAACTTGGTTTAAGATGTTATCGGCTGGGAAAGCTATTTCCTCACATCAACATTGCCACAGGCTGTCAAAAACCTAACCAGGGCACCCCTCTTCAAAAGTCCAGGAACACCTTTTTTGGCCTCTTTCTTTCCTTTTCTCCCCCCCCCCCCTTTAAGAGGAAAGGCATGGAACCCACTGAGATAGCCTTAGTCCCATCAAAGAAAGGTCGATCTCAGGTCTTCCTTCATTTACTGATTGTCAGTTTAAAATGGCTCTTTGGTGAGGCCTCTGCGGCCTCAATGCTGAGTGATGCCTTCACATTTTCTAAACTGGACTGGGCACCACCGAAGATCTCCAGCATGCCTGGATCCACGCCTCAGCAGAACAAATAAACATTCCTCCCGGCCCTTTGGCCTACCTTATCTCCCTCTCCGGGAGCAGGAGGTTTTGGGGGTGCCAATGTTTACACAATGTTAAAACTTTCTTTCCCCTGTTTCCTGAATTTGAGAAAACACATCCTGGATGACCTCGGTAAGAGATAACGCCACGTCACCACTGGGTGCCGCGTCCACCGGACTACTGAGGTTGCCGTCTTCCTCTGCCCTCTCGTCCCCCTTCAGAGCCTACTCACAAGGACAGCTGGACCTAAGCTGCCTGTCTTGAGAGGGAGGCTCAAAGGCAGGAGTCTCCGAGGGGCTACCAACAACGTAAGCTTTTATTTCTACCTGGAGACACACTTGATTCGGTTCATCTCAAAGACCCACGTTTTCTGTGTATGTGTACTGACTGAATCATCGGGTCTTGTGCATCAAGCAATAGTAGCATGATACGGCTCTGGAGAGCAAAACTTAGCACAAATAAAGGTTCGATGCTTATGCAATATTTTATTTGCACAATTCCAGGAAAATAGAATATGTAACAAAAGCATAACAAAATGTAGTGCCTGCCTCTGTTATTTTTCCCCACATTTTTATTAGTGCACATTGGTTATATAGATGAACGGGCTGCACGTTGGCGGGTCTGCACACCTATGTCACATGCTTTAATCACCGTTTCCATCACTGCCTTTGCTCTATCCCCCCAATTTCACATCCCTCGGAGGTTGATGCGTATAAAGGATTTTGATCATGTTCACGCCCTCTTTTATCCACCGTCATATCCCGTCTCCTGCCCCTTTATTCCCCTCCTCTCGTCTAACATAGTCTCCCTTTATTTTCTTGTTTTGGTTTTTAGACTCTACATATTAGAAGAATGTGTAATATTTGACTTCCTGAGTCTGGCTTATTTTGCTCAACATGATCTCCAGATCCATGCAAATGTCAAAATTTCATTTTTTTTATAACCCAATGACACCTATTTTGTGTATATGTAACATATTTTCTTTATCAGCTCACTTGTTGATGGGTAACTAAGCTAGTTCCCTATCTTGGCTATTGTACATTGTGCCATGATAAACACAGGCATGGAGGTCTCCCAAAGGAATGCTGACTTTAATTCCTTTGGGCATGTACCAAGGTGTGGTTTACATGGAACAAATGGTAGTTCTATTTTTAGTACCCTGAGTGACCTCCATACTGATTTATATAATGAATATACTAATTTAGGTTCCTACCAACAGTGTAGAAGGATTTCTTTTTCCCCACATCCTTACCAGCCCTCTACTTTATTTATTTTATTTTATTTTACTTTACTATTTTATTTTATTTTATTTGCAGTACTGGAGATTGAACCTGGAGCCCTGTATGGTTTTCATATTCTTTATGATGGCCACTTTGACTGGGACAAGATGGACTCCCAATGGAGTTTTGATTTGTATTTCCCTAATGGCTAAAGATGTTTTATTTTTTCACATTTTTTCATATATTTACTGCCATTTGTATTTTAAAAGAACTATCTGTCCATTTCTTTTCACCACTTATTGAATGGGAAGTATGATTTTTTGGTGTTATGCTTTTTGAGTTCTTAATATATGTATATATTACTGTTGGAAAAGTAGCTAGCAAAGATTTTATCCCACTTTGTCGGTTGTCTCCTCATTCTGTTGACTATTTTCCTTGCTGTGCAGAAACTTTTTAATTTGAATATAGTCCCATTTGTTGATTCTTACTATCATTTCCTGCACTATTAGAGTCCTATTCAAGAACTCTTTGCCTGTACCCATGGCTTCAATTATTTCTCCTGGTTGGTTTGTTTGTTTAGCAGTTTCACAGTCTTAGGTCTTATACCTAAGATCCACTATATTTGAGGGAATGCCTCAATAGAGTTGAACAAAATGGGTCCTCCAACATGCTCAGTAAGGTGTGTCTTACCGTTTGTTCTTCCATCAGGTGCTAGACTAGAGCCAAGAGAGTCATCTTAGAGCAATCAAAACTGTCTGATGCGTAAGAATTCAGAGAAAATGTTTCTTTGACCGGTTTTCTCATCTGTAAAGTGCCATAGGTTACAGCAACTAATTCTTAAGTCTCTTGAGAAGATTAAGCTTATTTATTATTAATCCATACAAAGTACAAAATCACAATGCTCAGCATATGCAAAATGCTTGATAAATGTTAGAATTGTAATTATCATACACTAACAATTAGGGGAGACGTCACAGAAAAAGTACAGATACTTTTTTTTAATCTTAGAATACTATAGCCATGACTTTGAACGATAACTTACTCTTTTCCCCCTAAAACACACAGTACCGCTATTTTTCTCCTCCTAACAGTGGAAAATTCACTACACCTTATCTGTTGCCCTAAAGTTAGGGAACCACAAGCAGCTTGTCTGCATTGCGTGAAGTCTCAGGACAGTCATGTGGATGACTACTGGGTGCTTGGGCTGCTAGGGGGTAGGGCAGTGGATGAAAGATACACCTCAGAGGTCCAGTTGGCCACTTTCAAGCTGCAGATGACGGTAAAAAACACCCCATGTGTTTGTCAAGGAAAGCACGAAGAAAGAAGGAAAAAAAAAGAAAAGAAAAGTGAAAAAAGGTGAAGAGGGGGGAAAAAGTGTTGTTTATAGAAGCCAGCTGCTTGGGCCTTGGCGCCAGCAGCTCCTCATCCTGCTATTTTACGCTTGCAACCCCACCGCCCTCACTGGCACAGGTACAACTAAACGTTGACTTCAATGCTTCAGAGAGCACTCGACTGATTTTGTACATGATTAATTGCCAAAGACATGGCTGGCCATATGGAACAGAGAAAGCATCAAGTAATTCATACTTCTGTATGTGATCACTTGGCCCCTATTTTTTTAATGTACAGGAAAGAGCTAGTATAGCACAGCCCTGGTGTCTTGCCCCTGACAGCCCATTAAGAAATCTCAGAGCACCTAGTTGAAGTTATGCTGCTGGCTTTTCAATAGCAGCCTAATAAAACAGAAGCAAAACTTTCCAACTAGTCTTAAATCTTTCACATACAGTACATTAACTACTGCGGCTGAAACAACGAGCTTCTTATGATAGGAAATGGGATTTGATTTCTAGTCTCTGCATACTTACTGAGAGCCTTTTTTTGACCTTTATTGGGTTTACAAAATCATTGTTCTTTTTTCCCTTTCTTTTGCAAGTAGCCTAATAGATTCGTTTGTTTCAGGGAGTCTACTCTTCGTCACTATTATCTGCAGTCTATATAATAAAGTTGATTCATGGAGAGGTGAAAGACACAACATAATTATTCTTAACCAGACAGCCCAGGAATCATTCCAGCTTCTGAAATACTAGCTTCCTTTAAAAACAAGAGAAAACAAAACCTCCACAATGGGAGGTAGGCCTCACAAACATACTCTTTATTACCTATGCCTCTTTCCCATAACTCTGAAATGAACTCCCTCAGTATGGGAAGGAATATTGATTGGTCTCCAGTTCTTCTGCTGTTAGGTAGGTGATACTACACTTCAGGCCACGGAGGAAGGTGCCACCTTCAGTGCAAGTCTATCCCAACTTGCAGTCTATTCACTTTATCCACTCCTAAAATCTCTGCAGCCTGAAATCTGTATACATCTCCATACTGTTTTCCCTTCAAGGATTTTCAAATGACAGCATTAAAAATGATGATACCCTCAGTTGTTTCCTTTATCAGTTCTGACACATGTTGGTGGGGATGACTTGGCTGGCACTTGCCATTAGAAAATATTTACGCAGTATCTTCTGTCTGTGGATTTTTAGGTGTTACAATTATCCTCACTCCAGAAGACACCATATATGGAAAATTCCACTTGACTGCCTATTCATTAGCAGGATTGTAATTGCCTCTATTGCTGAAATGAGCTAACAACCCATTTACAGCTGCACGCCAATGGGAAATTCTCAGCCTCCCTGCTGCCTCTCCTTGCTCAGAATATGCTGGCACTTTCCAGAATGTGCAACTCAACTAATAAGCAAGATGATAAACAGAAGGCATGAGCGAGATTCTTAGAAGAAAATGAGACAATATAGCACTGAAATTAACTAAATAATATGGCAACGAAGACAGAATCCAAGATGTCTCTTCAAGAACAAGAGAAGTGTAATCATTGACTATTGTCTATAAAACTATTCATACTTTAATCCTGGCATACTCTATAAAGTGTGATGATAATGTTCTTCCCATCTCACAGGCTCACATCCATTTAGGAAATGCCTGAATGTGTGAGACACCCCTCAGTGGTAAAAGCAGTGGCATTCGAATTCTATAAATCTCTAGCTCGCTATTAATGCATATGTAGCGCTAACAGATTATACATAAAAGCACTATGCCTAATAGTTTTATAGTATATACAAAAATAAGAAACATCAATACATGCAAGTACCCTTCTAAAATCTCACCTGTGGAAACAAAGTCAACAGAACTGCGAAACTCTCCAAAAGAAAATAAAAAGATTTGATCAGTAGTGATGGGACAGAATGCTATCTGGATCTAAAATTAAGTATGAGCACGACCACATAGTTCACATAATGAACAGGAGAATGACATCTCATGTCTCTCCAGTTATTTTAGCTCTGTCTTGCCTTATCTTTGCCTTTTCATCAAAAACTATTCACTCTCTAAATAAAAGCGAGAACTTTCCCAGCCCCACCACAACGCGCACATGTCACTAATTTCCAGCTGCCACTTCTAAGACTCTCACTGCCTGAATCCATTCATTGGCCTAACTGTTAATTGAAGGTGAAGCAATGGCTAACTACACGAAGCACTAAATAATTGGGCCACCGATGATGTTTGCCCGAAAAGTGTCTTAACACCTTCCAATCCTTGGGCAAGTGAAAAGTTACCCAGGATCTCCATCAGATCAGCTCCCGCCTTCCCCCCAACATCAGTAGCACAAAGACTGAAGTGGTCTGTCGTGCACACTGGATTATATGAAGTGTAAAACATTGGGGGAGAGGGGAGGGAGGGACGCCTTTGAAAGGGAACGGGAAAAAGAAATCACAGTTGCAAGAGGATCCAGCTGACAGCTCAGTCCCTAACAAGTGAGACAAGTGAATATGTTTGGAAACATTGTGAATGCAGGAAGAGCTCGGGCCTTTTGTCTGTAGCCCTACAGTGTGTCTTTAACCCACTGCTGCCTGCATCACTGAACATATGTTTTCTACACAAGAATTGAAGCAGAAAAGTCTCTTTGTTATAATTCACTCCTTTGTGTATATCTGCCCCCCTTCTACTCACCCCTTCTTTCAGTAACATCCAAACCAAAGCCCTAGTGGAAGTTTTAACAGCTCAGGAGAGTAAAGCTAGAAGGCCCAGCAGAGATGTTACTACTGCCCCAGGCCTAGAGAACTGCCCCCTCCCCCCCACCTAGAGAACTGTCCTCCACATAGTGATATGAAGAACAAGAGCTGCTAAAACTTACTATCTGCCAAAGCAACAGGATTTCATCAGCACTGTCTCTTTTAATCTAGCAATCACCACACAAGAGCTATCTCTGTGTTAAAGATGAGGAAACTGAGGCATAGAGTGTTACTTTCCAAGACCACAAGACAAGCGTTCAGTTCTAGAGATGTGCAGTTGAAGGTACTCATGGAACATCCAGCAGACAGGGACTTGGGAGCATGAGAAAAATATATTCCTAGAAACCGCAGATTTGGCAAAACTACACATGCACATGCACTATTGTGTGTTTTAATGTCATTGCATCTGAGCTGGAACCTAGATAGTACAAAATTCAAATGTGAGCAAAGCTGCTGAGTGGGATTCTCTGCTCTTGGCTACAATAAACAAAATAACATGGCCAGTGAGTCAGGAGGTCCTCCTTGTCTTTGGTTATTTCAGCCTGGAATGGAATGGAAGAAAAAAGGTTCCAGAGATCAACTGCATTATGACCAAGCTGGCCATGGATGAGTTACTTATCCTCTATGGGCCTATTTCCTTACCTTTACAATGAGAGTGTTTATAGCATCTATCTCAGACAGTTGAAAGGATTTGTTCTTTATACATAAGGCCTGGATAGTACCAGACACACGGTAACCAGTCAGTTATGTATAAGCTACTTTTCTTCCCTAGAAATTTACTACTGAGATTTAGGCTAAATCCAGAGTAGTCGCCATTTAGAGTCACATCAGAGCTACTAAAACCAGGTATCAGTTTTTACACTTTCTAAGCCTTTCTTTATTCCTCCCTTTCTTCCTGTTCAATGTTAACAAGGGGTCCATACCAGATAAACTCAATCTGAATGCTTTTTAAATAATAATTATGATGATATAGCGAATAACTTTATTGAGTACTTTCCGTATGCAAGATGCTCATCTGCAGATGTCATTGAAACTTAATAATAAGTCTGTGAGATAAAGGTATTATTATTTTCATTTTGAGTATGAAAGAAAAGACTCAGAAAGGTGGGATAATTTGCCAAATTTCATTAGTGAGCAACAGAAGCAAATCTATCCTAGGCATCAAACTCCTATGCTTAAAGCTAACATGTGTAAACTGACTTACACTTTGTGAGGTGCTTTTGTGAACATGTATCTACTTTGTTCTTCATAAAAACTATATGAGTTAAGTAAAGCAAGTGTTATTTCTTTAGATAAGGAAATTAAAGATATATTATATAACTAACTGAATTCCAAAATTAGAAAAGGAGTTAAACTAAGATAGAAATCAGGTATTATAAGTCCAGCATATTTTATACCCAACATATGGAACAAAATGTACCAAAAGCAAATTATAATGTGATAAGTCAATCAATGATATTTGAGTATTTGTTATTTGGTAGATATCTAGAAGGTCACAACATTTGGCCACTAGCAGCTCACAACTGAGGTAGAGAAATAAAATACACACAAAGGGTGGAAGATGAACAAGGGACTTACACAAAATAAATCTTCAATTTAACTAAACTCTTAGAATTGATTTTAATTTATAAAGTAGTTATTCTGATCTACTAGAATGTGCTGTTCATTGACTTTCATAACCTTAACAGTCACTTAACATTAATCTACTGAATACTATTACCCTTTTCACTTTGAGACAATGAAAACTAAAATGTATACCTAGAAGAATAAAGATGTAACTAATAAATATCACCACAAAAATGCAGCTATTCTAAGTACCTTATTTTTCTTAAGATTCCCAAGGTGAAACCAATCTGAAGCAGCTACTGACAATGTGACTATTAAAACCCTAAAAGAAATAATAATCTGGTAAGGAAAATTAACCTAATTCAGTAAAAAGCACACCTGTGCAGAGTTGCACAGGTAGGTAGAAACATCTACTTCAGACAAATGCAGCCCCTGCACAAAGACCATTGTCTATCAAGTGTTTGAGGTTAGCAAAGCTGCTCTTTGGCACATGTTTACCAAGAGAGAGAAGACCAACACACAGACACACACACACACACACATGTATTTGTATAATTTTGTGCTATAGTTTTTAAGCAGGAATTCAGGATCTTTTAATGTACAACTTATGTGCATATCTTCATAGCAGCCATGAAAATAAAAATCCATCTGAGCAGCTGCAGGAAAACACTGTCAGAAAGGTGTCAGTAACTATTACTTATTTGGCATTTACCAATGCCAAATCCTGTCCTGCTCATTCTTCATGCATTCTTAATTTAAATCCCTATACAATGTGCTAAGATAGATTTTATTATTATTCTAATTTACAGATAAGAAAATCAAGGCACAAAGATTATGTGATTTGCTTCAGATCCACAGCTTCTCAGTGAGAAGTGGGGCCAAGATTCAAACCCAACTCTGGTAGTAGAGTTCAGCCACTAACCTACATTCATGGGCAGTTTAGCGCACCTACCAAGGTAAGAAGACATGAAGCCCTTTTTGTGAAGTAGGGGGAGATACAGCAGCTCATTGAATCTTCCCAACAGCCTGACCAGGTAGGTTGGTACCATCAGTAAACTCATTTTACAAATAAAGGAACCAAGGCCCAGACTGTTCAGTAACTAACTAGCCAAGGATCTCACTGCCAGTGGGTGGCAGAGAAGAAATGGTTAGCCAAACTGGGGTAGAAGATGCTTAGCTCTTGTGGAGCTCAGAGACAGTATGCTAGTGGAACAGTGGCTCTCTCTCTGGTCATGAGTCTCACTCAGTCACACAGACCGGGGCCCAAGGTTACAGTGAACAGTTTAATTTTGTAATAGAGTATGACAACAGCCAAGTGAGAGCTAAGCCTCAGATCTACCAAGCTTCTTCCCACAAAGAAACGCTCTAGTTTCCCAGTAACATCTCCAGTCAAGGATGAAAATGGTAAAATCATTCAGAGTTCTTTTTCACCATTCCTTACTCTTCTTTAATATTACATATGAATGGAACATCACAAGGAAACACTAGCTACTGATGCTACTGTAACTAAGAGGGTTACAAAGTCCTCAAATTTGGCAAATGCCATTCATTTATACATTTGGTTCCTCTGCCAGAAACTGTTATTGACCTAATGTGTGGCTTGAGCAGCAAGAAACAAGCTTCTTTCTGCTGGGAAAGAATATCTAGTGCTCACAACAATACAGGTAAATGATTTAAGGGGCATCAATTTATTAGAATTGGTATTTAAGGTTTGTAGGAACAAAATTTTCAACTCTAGACTTCTCATAAATTTACAACAGAAAACTATCATTATATGCTATTCATTTTCTTCAACCATTCCAACTGTGATTTGGAATAAGAAGAACCAATCCCGGATGCTCACTGAGAACCTGAAAAGGGTTGGCACTCAAACGGGGTAACTGGTGACCTTCCTCAAGAGCGGCCATAGGAACTTGTCTGACAGCCTGTGTTGGCCCTTTTATGGTTCATCTTTTACAGTCTTTCAGAGTGTTCTGAGGTCTAGAGTTATAAATTATATTTCAATCATTTTTAAGGAAAAAGGGAATTATTCCAACTTCAATTATTAATCCCTTTAAAAAGCTACATCCCTAATGAAGCACCCTTATATAAATAGGCATAGATGGTGCAGAGTTTAACCTTAGCTTTACAAAGCTAATGTGGTTACCACAGAGTTGCTTTGAGAGCCCTGAGGACAACAAAAGCCACATTTCTGTCTTGATTAATAAGTATAAAATCTGCACGCTACTACTGCTGCTGGCACAAATTCCTACTTAACTCTAGCTTGCCACACTGAGAACAGTTTTATGCTTTGATAAGCAGATATTATTGGCCCATCTGAGAGGCAATAATTGCCTCTCCTGCCCTGTTTGGTGGCTATACATTCCACACCCTAAGACTAAACTGCTGTAGAAATCCCACGATAGGTACCGCCCTTTCACGCTGCAATTGTCTCCATGAGACTGAGCAGGAACACTTCAACTTTGGGGTTTAAACAATGGGTATTCTGAAAGGATTAGAAAAATGGGCAACAACTGAACCTCCTCCTCCCTCCTGTGTTCAAGTCTACCACCTGCTGCGGTATTTTTGTTTCAGTAACAAAGAAGCCTTCATGTTTGAGGCTCATATTTAATGTTTGCTGAACTGGCCACTTGAGTTTTGGTTAACTCTTAAGGAACAGAAAAAGAAATATTTCTTCCTTGACAAACACACAAATACACCAACCTACTTTCCTGACCGGCCTCCACAAATCAATACATGTGTTTCCATAGACATCTGTGTGTCTGCCTAACTTTATGCGCCACCCCCAAGACAGGAGGATACTCTATTTATATTTAATAAAGTATTATCGGTCAATAAGGGCTGCATAACATTTGTGATTTCATGGTTCGCTACAGTAACAGGTGCTGCGGGAAACAGGAATGTAAAGTGTTAAAAAGAAAGGAGGGATCACTTCAGAGACATTAAGCAGCTTTAAACACTGACAGCAGAAAGGGAAAATTTTTAAGCAATTTGATCGGGTCAGTAAAAAGTAACACAGGTCAAAGGAACAAAATGGCACCCCAAAATTCTGCCTGTTGATAAATGAGCATGCTGTTTTGTGGTTGGGTGCACAAGGCAAAGGCTAAGCAACTGCTGTATGGAAACAAAAATATGCTCTCTTTGTGGCTCTTTTACAATAAGTTACTTCAGCTTGGTGAACGCTTGGAGCTCCCATTCTCCCTGTATGTGCGGCTGGGGTATACATTAATGAAAACAAAAGGGTCCATTTTCATTGTAACCATGCAGAAGGGTTAAGCATTTGACCTTCAAGTATGGTGTGCTTGTGCTCAGTGGAAAGGTTCTTGACAATATAAACAAGAATTACTGCTGTTAAAGAAAGGAGACACAATTAAAAACAATCTCAGATGCTTGTTGTACAGCTGTTCAAGTTTCAGCTCTGCCTGACCTCTAAGGATGCTACATGTTTAACGAAGACAATTTAAGATATTTTAGTGAGTCCCTTAACCATTCACCATCACGTCCTTCCATTTGGGAATACCTATCCTCAAACACAAGGCACTTTTCCAGTAATGAGATTTTACGGTGTGGGCTTTGCCCTTAAAGCCATTTGCCTTCACAATCTGTCCCCTACTTGCGATCTGACCACCCTGAAAAGCCGCCGAATGCCAGATATTAGAGGGACTTGGCAGGAGGCAGGAATGTTTGACTTGAGCAACGACAGTTCCTTTAAAATATTTCTTTATTTTCTTCTGCAAAGTAAAATGTTACAGACCTTACTTTCCAAGAAAGATGTTACTGAAGAACAGTTTCTACTGCATTAGTAATTTGTCAGAAAAGTGGGTTTTTAAAATTAGAACTGAAATACAGTCACTTATTTCCAATCTGCAAATGAGACACGTCCTAAATACAGATAGAAACAGGAAAAAAGAAAAAACAAAACAAAACAAAAGCCACCCTAAAAATAGAAGCATTTTTTCTGAGGGATCACAGCAGACAGTTTTAAAAGAAACAGAAATTGTAAGGTAAAAGACTAAGTCCTTTGTCCAAGCTGAGGGAAACCACTGTCTTCCTGTTGTTTGATCTTAGAGTCAGCGAAAGGCTCTGAAAGTCTTCCACAAATAAGAGGGTCCCTGGGAAGTGTCTGTGCAAAGTGCTGTCCTCCACTGGGACAGGACAATGGCAAAGCAGCTGTTGCCTGGGCCGAAAATAGACTTTAAATGAGCAAACCAGGGCAGCCTACTCTGGATTTGAGGAGGTGATACTTCCTACTTCTCGGGAAGAAAGGAAGTCATCTGGAGGTGAAACACGAGCAAGAGACACACCAAATCTCATAAAGAGCAGGGCACAGGGAAAATTTTGCTTGTCAAACACACTTTAATCTCTAAAGTCACTGGGCTTTGATGTTGCCCCAAACAGAAAACCTACATGGTTTGCAAGATTTACAGCATTTCTAGTGGGAACAGTTTCATGCTCCAGGGTTTTTCCTTCAGAGATTAAGGTTTATTTTATCCCTGATGTTCAATGTGTCTGACTGTAAGAGCCTCATCAGAAACAAGGGCATTTTCTTGCCCTCTGACTCATCAAATACACCAAACTTTTATTCATCAAATCAAGTTCGTTTCTCAGAGAATAAAGCTGCTGGAGATGATCCAAACTGCAGAGTAATCACTGTCGTTCTGACAAGACAGAAGTATTTCTTTTCCAAAGAGTCAGCTCCTGGGGGAGATGACAAAAACTGACTAAATATGGATGCACTAATCTCTGTATTATAAAAGACTACACAACGCATTGGTTTAGAGGAGCTGAGAAGAAAAAGAGATGCGGGAAGAAAGAAACAAATCACATTTGCCCATTCATCTAAGATCACCCACCACTAATTCCAACACTTGAAGAATTCCAAGTCACATGGAACAGACACAGTTGGAAAGGGCCACTGAGGCACTGGGCACTGGAAGGAGCGCTTCGCATTTCCACTAACACTTCTCTCTTTAGGCTGCCTCCTATTCTGACTGCAAGGTAAGGCTTTACCCATACGGATCTACTACGCTCACAAACGGATATGAGATTTTAACTGGACCATGAATCGCTCTGTAATTCTAGTGATACTTCCGAAAATGGCAGCTGGGGTCACAGAATGAATCTCTTCCTGCTGATCTGAAGACTGCTGCCAACTAAAATGAATCTAGGAACAAGTTGTGTCCTACTTCCCAACATCCCCATTAACAAAAGGCTCCCCGCTCCATGTTCTCTGCATCTAATGCAATCTGTTGATGATGGTTCTTTTGCCATGGCAAGTAGAGATCATTTATTTTTTGCCAAAACAAAAGGGAAAATCAACAAAGGAATCCTCTACACCTGCCCCTAAATGCACAGGATTAACAGCAAGTGTATGCTGAGTACTGCGAAACACACCTGTAATCCTAGCACTCTGAGAGGCCAAGGCAGGAGGATTGCAAGTTCAAGGCTGGCTTGGACAACTTAGTGAGACTCTATCTCAAAATTTAAGAAAGAAAAAAAAGCTGGGGATGTAGCTCAACGTGAAGGCTGGGGTTTAATCCCCAGCACCACCCCTACCCTACACACATAAAAGGAAAATACGTTCCCATTTCTAAGAAAGGAAAAGGAAGTCAAACCCCCTGGGTGTCTTATTCATAATGATGGTACTAGAAGACACTCTTTTTAACTCAAGAATATTAACGCAGCTCTGAAGTACTAACACATAAAACCACAAAACACATGAGGGAGAGAGAGTGTCACATTAGCAGAGGTGAAAGTGCCACAGAGTTATGTCCTTGCACAATCCTTAGAGATCACTCTTCGAGGCTGCCTTACAACACACAGACCTGTAAGCAAGATTTATTCTAAATCACAACTTGATTCTTCTTTTAGTATCCCAGCTACACTAACAACACCCAACCCTTTTCCTCTGCTTTTCTGCCCTAAATACACACTTGTAAAAAAAAAAAAAAATGAAACTTTGTTCCTCTGGGGTCAGTTTCTTCCATTTAATTTGTAATAAACCACACCCTAGATTTTAAGAGAACTACCCCATCGTTAGAATACTGATTTATCATTTTATTCTACAAATACTCCTGTAACTTTATAACTGATATACAGCATTAACAGTTTCCTTGGCCTTAGAGACCAAATTAATCACAAAATCAACAATCTGTTTTTATGCCACAGAGTTCAATGTTAGTTTTCAACATAAATTGCAAAGCCACAGCCAGAGCCCTGTGCAATTTTGGAAATGCATTGCTAAATTGCCTCCCCTCTATGATTTAATACAACAATAGTTTTGCAAATTAAAATGTTTAAGGCTTTAGGTCAGCTTTTCTTTAGTCAGCTTCCAAGCAACTGCAGGTCTATGGGCTGATTTCTGGGGGAACTCAGAATAAGGCTAGTTGCAACATTTCACCTGGATAAAATATGTTTCTTCTCAGACACCTCAAGTGGACCTACAAATACCACTGACAGACTAGGTTTGAGACGTTTCCCCTCCAATCAGATCACAAAAATGTGTCCACAGGTTTACCCATCTTCCCCCACTCCTCCTTCTGGTCTTATCTACCATTCTACTGAAAGTCTTTTCTATGCTGAATTCAACAGTTGGCTCAATTAATGGTAAAGTTCAATGAACTATTTAAAGCAACAAAATAAAACAAAACAAAGAATTTATTGTTACCTTTTTGTTGTTCGCTCCACAACTGCCCTCATTATTTCACAAAATTTTTGCAACGCATCTTCCAGCCCCAGCCTCTCCCTTCTATGATCTATCTGCTCTGTTGCCACCAGCCCTGTGCTTCTCTCCATACACAGCCTTGCTGTTCTCTACTCTCAAAGCCACCTTATTCCTTGGTCATCCTGTCACTCCATTTTCTGAGCAGATGACCACCATGTGTGAAGTACTTTCATGGATGAGTTAAATATGAGGGAACACGCTTGGCACCCAATGGCTACAGCACACACGCATCAAATTCCCAGATCTACAAGCACCACACTGGTGTTTTTTTGTTTTTTGTTTTTTGTTTTTTTGTGGTACCGGGTATCAACCTCAGGACCTTGCACTTGCCAGAGAGGCGTTTATGCCACCGAGATATAGCCTCAGCCCCACAATAGTGTTTTCAGCTCTCCTTAGATATCCTACTGGCTCCTCAAATTCATCCACCCCTAAACTTCCTCCTTGTCTAGCTGTGTTTTTTAGCTTGGGAAATGGAATCATTCAGTAAGTGTGAATAGAGATTTTGTAAAACTGCCTGTGCCTCTTCCTTGTCTTTCATCTCTGTCATCAAATTGATAGTGAAGTTTTGTTATCTGTTTAAAAGCAAAACCAAACTCCAAATTTATCCCTCCCTTTTGTTCCCTACATTTACTGCCTTCAGCATTTCACACCTAAATTTTTGCAACAGATCTTCCGGCTCCAGCCTCTCCTCTCGATAATCTGTCTTCTGTGCTGGTACTGATTTTAATCCTGCAGAATGGACCTAACTATAACACTTTCCTATTCAGAAGAGACTTGAATCCAACTCCCATCACTGTCTCTAAGACACAGGCCAAATTTCTAAGCATATCATACGGCTCTTCATCAGATGGCCCCATCTGCCTCCTCTGTCCTGCCTTGCCCTCTTTTATTCTGCCCCTGAAGCACTGGTTACAAAGCTCCGTGTCCTTCCTGCAAACATGCCTCACGTGCCACGCCCTTGTGCCTACTTTTCACTGTCTAAAACATGCCCGATCTCTCCTTTTCACCTACCAAATTTCTGCCTATTAAAATTCAATTCACTCTTTGAGGCACAACTGCAAGATACCATGTCTTCTATGACTTACCCTCAGTTTTCTCAGTCTGACCTGTGTTCTCTGGGGCACATGACATTTGCTTTTTACTGCTTACCTGACATTCTGCATCATGCCATATTTATGTGCATGTCTCTGTTTCCTTAACACGTACGTAAACTCCACAAGGGCAACAACTCAGCTTTCTATAATGTTTAACACAGTAAACCTTTAAAAACAAAATCCAGTGCCTGTTTGTTGCATTGAACTGAGGCCCTACCTAGGCTCTGTGCTCTCCTAGTAGATGAGAACTGAGTATGAACTACCCTTGGTCATAGACTCCACTGACTCTTACAAAAAAAGAGAGGACAATCAGGGAATGGCAGTGTGGGCACCATGCCAGGGCTGCTGGTGAAAGTCAGAGGGATACAAGGCTCTCAGAAGAGAATGCTAAGTTATTATCACCTCGGCACAGACAAGAAAAATGGACACTCTCCTAAGGGCTCGAAGGTTCCCACATTTCTCCCTTGTGCTCAAGACATGTTTATAAACACAGAAGGCTATAATAAAACTCACGTGAAAGACAAAACTCAACGTGAGCAAGAGTTTACATTCTAATCAGGACAACTCACTTCTCACCGAGAGGTTCCAACTTGGTCAGCATGAAGATTCTTGTACTTGGGCCAAGAAGACCTACACTGGGCTAGAAACCCTCCTAGAAGCCCTTCAAGCTGGAGAGCAAGTCTGGGCATCCACGCAAGAAGAATGAGAAAAAAATGGCATCTTAATGATGTTCCTTAGCCCTCTGTCCAGATTCTGTGTGGCTTCTGAATGCTAAAATGTACAGATCCTGGGTGGCTCTGGATCTGTCAGATGACTTTGGATCTGTCAGATGACTCCCAACCTAGACAGGCATATGACAATATCAGTGAGGATGGCTGAGGACCTTCCTGGCAGGGAAAGGCAAGGGCTGAGGTTCCTGGGATTGTTTATATCTGACAAAGGAAAGTAAAAAGAAAAAGAAGGGCCGCTGCCAGGAGGCCTGGCTTTTCTTAATAGCTGAAGTGAATGATGTTTGGAAGATAGTGAAATTAGGAAAAAAGGCCTGACTAAGGTTACGCTAGAGGCACTGTATTCCAAGAGTGTGAGTCTCATTAATGTGCTCACTTGCTCGTTAGTTATTAGAAACTGGATAATGGCTTTTCTGTAAGGTTTGCAGTGAATGGTGGTACATTCTGCACTTACAATAAATATCTCACAGGGTCTACCTTGTTGCAGATAATAGTACTCAACCTAACACCATGCAACTGGTTTATATTATAACAATTAGGAGAAATCTATGCAAAGAACTGATAGAACCATTCACAATCTATTGCTCGGGGTAGTTTGTTTTTCTGTTTGTTTTTTTTCTTTTTTAGTCTACTTGGTTTGTTTTGTGTGTGTTTGTTTGTTTGTTTGTTTGTTTGTTTTGTGGTGCTGAGAATTGAACCCAGGGATTGCTGAACTATATACCCAGCTCCCCCGACCCTTTTTAAATTTTAAGATTAGGTCTGCTAATTTGTCCAGGCTGGCCTTGAACTTGCAATCCTTCTGTCTCAGCCTCCCAAGTGGTGGCACATTTTGTATTATTATACGATCAGTAACTCCTAGTTTTTTTGTCAAAGGATGATTAATGAGATTCACAAAGTATCTGACAAATTCACTTCAGCTACTCTGATGTCTCCAGAAGTACTGGATCTTCATGAAATAGATAAGTGCTCCCAAGCTACACCTGCCAAGGATAATTCTGTACCTGCAAAATAAGGCTTCGACCCCCCAAGCAGGGCTTTCACTGTGGTAACACTAGAATGAGACCATAGCAACCTCACCTCACCAGTCAGGTTAAGGGGCTCTTTCCCAAGAAAGGAGCAACTGAACTAATACCTGAAAAACGAGTGGAAATAATTCGTATGTCAGTTTTGGTGGGAAAAGATATTTTGGGAAAAGGAAGGGTGTATCCTCTAAGAAGGGCACTTGATGCTTTGGACTGACTGAAAGGCCAGTGTGGCAGCAATCTACAGAGTGGAGGGCCTGGAAGGAAAGGACAGCGAGAGGGGTGGGCTGAGGGTAACACATTTCAGTCTTCGACCTAAGTGCAACTGGTATCCACAGGTGAGCTGACACGCAGAGAAGCATGATTTGATCTGCATTTGAAAACACTGCCCTGGTTGCTTTGTGAAGAGCACAGGCAACCAGACTATGAACTACTACAGTCCCCAATGGAATGATAATACTGTCCTGGACCAGGCTTGACCAGGTAGCAGGAAGTATGAAAAAAATGGACAGACTTGAGAGACATTCCAAAGGTAAAAGTTCTACAACTAAATATATAGGGCAGAAAGAGGAGGTTTCAAGGACTATTCCTCTATTACTGGCATGAAGAACGAGGTGGGGAGTGGTGCCATTTCCTGGGAACTCTAGAAGGAGACAAATTTGGGGGAGTCTGCCAGTCATCAGTCACTTTAAGAACCTTGAAAAGTAACCAGCATTTCCCTGCCTCTGCCATGATAATATGCTATTCCTTCCCTAGGAAATATCCACTCCCTTCCTCTATTGCTGTGTATCGAGGCTCTCACTGAAATGACTTGGTGACTGATTCCACGGGTCACACAGCCAGCCACAGATATCTCTTACAATATAGTAAGAGACAACATGGCAAAGATGAGGTCCTGCAACCCCCACCTCCAAACATCAGGGGTCTACTAACCCCATTTTCCGAGAGGTCAGAGGAAAGTCTTACACCCCTGCTGAGATCTCTTTTCATCCCTGCTCTCCAGTCATCTCAACCCTACCCCTAACCCCTACAAAGTCTTCTTGAAATAACCTTTTATCTAGGAATTGTGTTGGGGGGGGTAAAGGCTTCAACCTACACTTCTACAGCCAAGCAGGAAAAGGCCCGGTACTGCAAACGAGTCACCATTAAGTGACCCTAATAAAGACTGACAGGTGGATGAAGAGTGATGGAACAGGAGAAGCCAAGGAGGCTCATCACACTGGAACACAACAAGACTAACACAAACTTGAACAGAATCCAACAGGAACATACTTTAAACAAAATCAGGCAACGTGCCATCTTTCCAGGGGTAAGGAGCCCTCACTGCACTTTCCGTACATGAAAAGTCATAGCAGAAAGCCGTAGGACTGCCACAGAACTCAGCAGGGTGAGCAGCCACCTACATCCCATATGGTACCCAATTCTACTACAATAGCGGCAATGGAGGTCATGCTAACTACACTCATCACCTGGGCTGCTTCAGCTGCCTTGGCACACAGAGCAACTGTGAAAGAGAACAACCTTCCCACGTTTACCAAGGAAGGGTACATGAGTACCCCTTGCCGCTGCCTCTGGATCTACGTGGATTCTTCGTTGCAGTAACGGAATGGCACGCTGGCTGAGGTCATGACAGCGATGAGGAGAACAGCCGCCTCTGCCTAACGGTAAGCCTCAGCTCTGTCACTCCCTACTTCAAATTATCTAAAAACACTGAGCCTCACTGGCTTTATCTGCAAAACAGGAATGACAGAACTACAAATCAGGTACCATATTTTGCCAATCATATTTACAAAGTCAAAAAAGTATAACAACATGTTTGAAGGGGGGTAGGAAACAGACTATGACACATAAACTCTGACTAGATACTACTTCTACACAGCATACAAATACACAGAGAGGTATGCATACACACATAAATAGCCCTGCTACAAACTATGGAGGGTAGTATCACCATCTCTCCTAAAACTGACAATACACATAACTTGTGCTACAATAATTCTATTCATGTACTTCCATAGATCTCAAATATGAAAAATGTTATTATATACAATAGTCACCACACATTATTTGTAAAAGAAGACTAAAGATAATAGGAAATAGATTAACTTATACAACCATACAATGAAAAGCTATGCAGTAATTTAAAGAATACCCTAATATGAAGATTATTGTAAGATATAATGTTACAGTATTCATGTGAAAAAATACATAGATGTTTGTAACTATATAGCATATTTCTGGAAAGGTAAGAGAAAACTGGGAATAATGCTAGCCTCTGACAAAGGAAAACAGGTGGCTGGGGGACCGAGTGGGGAGAAAGGCACCTTCACTGCAAATGATCAGACACCTTTCAGATTCACACCATGTGCCTGTGTAAGCACAGGCATGACAGAATTCATCCAACAGACCCAGGCCCCACACTCGTAGAGTAGCCACGTGAAGACGATGCCCCTCATTCTGCAGCCGAACAAGGAAGTAACTCTACAACACAACATCAGGACACTGTGAGAAATGGAGGAATGGATGCTAGGTGAGTATAAACAACACCTCAACATCAAATAGCCCAATTTTGATTATGCCAGGCCCAAGCACAGGGTAAAGGAAACAGTTTCAGTCTGTTTATTATATTTTGCTGTTCAATATATATTTATATTTTAGCACACTGGTGAAAGTATCCAAAAAAGGCAAAACCATTGTTTATTCAGGGAGTGATGGAAAAACACTGAACTGGTAATTGAGAAATAGAGGTTATGTCCACTGTATCTGGGTCTGTGGCCCCAGAAAAGTCTCTACACACTCTATGCCCTCCTTTTCCAAAACGGAAGAGGACAATTTCAAAACTGACATCCCATGACTCTGTGCAGCTGAACTTCAGCTTGTTGTGGGCAGCATTGGGTACTACCAGGTTAATACCAAAGGAAGAACACAGAATAAATGTTCCAGGTCTTGGAAGAAATTAAACAGTACCAGATGTATCTGTTACCTGCTTCTTTGGCAATACAAGAAATAAAGAGATATCAAAGAAGACAGCATTAAAAAAAAAAAAGCATGAGGCCTGTTTGTCCTCCAGGCAAGTGCCACTGTAGGGCGACTATCAAAGTTGTTTGATAAAATGACACAATAGCGCCATAATATTTCTCCATCCCACAACTATATAAAAGGAATAGGGGCCTCTAAACTAACCCCAAAAGCTTAGATTCCTAAACAGAATCCAACCAAGGGCAACCTTTCAGAGCCCACATCTGAAGAACAAACTAACAAGGAGTTATTTATCACTCAGGAATTAACACCTGTGCCTCAGGAGTACTAGTCAGTGGAAAATAATAAGTATCAAAGAGAGGGGTGAAAAGTGAGAGGCTAGCGAAATCTATATATGAAAGTGGGAAAGAGCAGAATGAACCACCACCATTTACACTGCAAACATTTACTGGGTCTTTCAGTTGGTGCGACTAACATGCCAAAGTGCAGGGGCCAATGCGACACAGCACGGGCTGCATGCTTCCTGGTGTGGAGCTGTTAGCCAAGGAATGGGGAGGGATGTGTGGGAAAGAAACCATTCTACTTCAACAGTGGGAAATACTTTTCCACACCTGCTATCCTGAACCAAATCAAATAACTCACGAATGACACTTTAGCTGTATTTCAAAATACTTTTATGCAAGCACTGAGTCCTCAAGACTGTCACCTGACAAGAAACAGAGGAGATGTCATTTCCTCCAAACCACAATTCCAATAGTGAAAGATAAAATGAAACACACACGTTTCCTCTACACTGAACAGAATATCTTAAGTGGTTCGTACATGGGAAGATCTGCCTCTGGCTAAGGTCCAAAATTATTAATCTGGCATTCACTTTATGAAAGGGGGAATAAAAAAACTTGGTAGGAAAAATAACCTATGCTTACTTGTAATTTTCATTCTGAAGATCTATAGTGTTATTTCCTTACTGCATTCAAGATATGGGGCTGGGGATATAGCTCAGTGGAATAAGCGCTTGCCTAGCAAGTGCAGGGTCCTGAGTTCGATCCCCAGTACCGCAAAAAAAAAAAAAAAAACCAATCAAGATATGCATAGGTCTTGAAGTTAAGGCAAATAATAGGATTTTCTGTGTTGTCCAAGGAAAGCCTTTGCAAATGTATGATAATAAAGAGTTTTCACTTCATTTTTCTTTGCTGGATCTGTTTAATGCTTCATTTCCCATGCCTTTGATAAGAAGGCAGTCAATAAGGGGCAAAGACACACACTAGAAAAAAGTAGATTCTTGCTAATCTTCATCTCTTACTACTGGGCTCACAGAAACCAAACCCCATCCAGCCTCAGGTGTGTCAGCAGACCTGTGTGTTCCCACTATGGCGTTTCTGCTTCTGCCATCTTTGAATTTCCTCCACCCATCTTCATCTATCAAAATCCTTCTTATTCCCAAAAGTCTATGTCAAAATCCTCTTTTCTCTTTCAATTTTTCTTCATCTGAATTACTGCGCCGCACCTGATCAACCTACGAGGCAGAAGTCCTAGCTCTTATGTATAACTTCATACTTACCTATATGATGTGAAATAGATATGTGATTAAATGACTAGGAGAGGTGAGTTTTTCTCTTCTGATGTTGCTATCTTAAAATGTATCTCAAATAAAACTATTGTCCAATTTTCAAGTTGCCATTCATGAAAATATCTGAAGAGTACAAAAAGTAAACACTAAAACATAAAAGGAGATGATTCTAAACTCTCAAATTTGAAGACATAAATTCAGAGTCTTACAACATTGGTCTTGCTATGAGAATATTCTATTTAACTTCCAGGTTTTGCAGAACAATCAATAAAAAGGTCAAGTTCCTTCAGAGCTCATATTTGAACCTAAAAATACAATCAAGGCTATTCCAACTGAGACAGAAAACAGCATTGCTTAATTAACACAACCAATAAAGCTGGATTCTTTCTCCCATTAAAGGAAAACTAATTTAAGAAACAGGTCATGAGAACCCCTGCATGTGCTACCTTTTCCTGGCTATGTGGATACCCTTCAGACTCTGTCTAGGGATGAAAGAGAAATGCGGTACCCTGAACAACCAGTCAGAAGATCTCAGCATCCAACACAAACTGGTTTTTCCTTTTCCTCCTCAACAAACTGGTTGGAGGTGGGTGGGTTCCAGCCTCCAGTGGCATCACGTCAAAATCCTGCATAAAGCTCCAATCCCCCTGATTTCGCCTAAGGAGCCAAGTCTGCTTCCTGTACTCAGATAGCAACAGTAGTTGTATGGCTTTTAAAATTAGGACCCAACTTTTTCCTTTGTTCTGGGAAAAGACTTCCTGTGAGAAAGCAGTAATCCTTTAAAGCTTTCCAGTCCAAAGGTCTCTCCTGGTTTGTGTGCCCCCACCCCTGCCCCCTGGGGAAAGCTCACTCACTTCACAAGGCATTTCTTGGTTGCAAGCTGTACTGGGGCCGAAGGACGCCTACTGAGGAAAGAAAACTGGTCATTTGAACGTCCTTTCCTGGGATCCATCTGAAGTGTAGACAAGCAGTAAGGATGAATATTAATATGGCTTCCATCATCAAAAGCTATTGCATATCCCAAAGGATGATAAATATTTTAATCAGTAGCAGAAGTCAGCGTACTCCTCAGGGATTTCCCTAGTACTGTGTCCAAAACCTGTCCAGTACATGCTGCTTTCACTATATTATTTTGAAAATTAGTAACAACCAAGTTTGAGCTTTGTCAGAGAAGTCATTTAATTTTGAGATAATTTTACTCTATTACATCTTTTAAGCACAGGGAAATCTAAACAATGAATGACACCAAGAAATGAAACAAAACACCATGCATAAGCGTTTTACCAACACTGCTACTCTGGGAAACTAATAACCTACTTACTCCTCTCCTTTAAAAAAATTTTTTTCCCATATTTATATACGTTGTTTGCCACTGATTGCTCAATCTTCTCAGTTAGAAATGCCAAAGGCACAAAACAGGACATACCTCTGGGCCCTCAATATATTTTCTAAAAGAATGTTTTGGGGTATTGTGAGGTCTATGTTTGTTTGAAAATAGAACAAATCCAAAAATATTCCTGTTAAATAAGTAACACTTTAGGAGAATGCACACTGAAAGAGTTTGTTAGAGACAACGCTGACTAACAATACTGATGGGAGGAGAAGGAGACTAGCACAATGACCTCACAGCTATGCTCCTATAACAAACACATACTGAGTACCTACTGCATATGTGCACCCGCCCTCGTCTAGCAGCTGGGAAATCAAAGTGACCATCACGAGGGCCTTCGTGGGGATGGTACCAGGTACGGCAAACGACAAACAAGTGCAGGCTAAGGGCAGCTATGAGAGTGGTGGGAACCAAGGCAGAGCTGAGCAAGGCACCTCTACCTTGAAACTGAGCATGGTCAGAGAAACTCTGAGGAAGGGACACAGCAGAGAGACCTACATGGAGTGACAGAATGAGTCAAGGAAATAACAGAGGAAAGAATACTCCAGAAAGAGACAAAAGGAAACACAAAAACTCTGGCAGAAGTGTACCGGAAATGTTCTAAAAATAATAAGGTAGCTCGTTGCAGAAAGGAAGAGGGTGAGAAAGCAGGGGAAGGTGAGGCCTACACGGAATGACTGTGCAGGGGCATCAGACCATTGCAGGAAGCTGGCTTTCTAAGCATGATGGCACGGTTGGACCATGGAAGTGAAATGAGCTGATGCGGAGTATTTTAAAGGACCTCTGATTGCAGGGGCTGGGAATTGCTGTTTCTATAAAAACAGTTGTGTTTACCAAGGTGGTAGCTAGGAGGTGGTAAACCTGGGTTTAGGTCATGAGTAGATTTTGAAAACAGAGCTAACTGGGTTCACTAGTGAATCAAGAGGATTCTGAGGTTTTAGGTTGGGCAAGTAGATGAATCAAGTTACTCAGTTCTGAGAAACTGAAGTAAAGTTACAGGAATCACGAGTTTGGGGTTGGGTACATTAAGTGTGAGATGCTTATTACTAGATGGCTGGATACTGCCTATCTTTCCCATTTGATACAGTATGCGGGGATATTAATTTACCACGGGTGTTGGCATATCCTGGCACTCATATTCTTTAAAAAATTCACTATTACATGAAAAGTTTACACCATGAAATAAAATACAAAACCTCTTAATCCTCCCACATCTGCTAAAGAACATCGGATGCACAATTCTGGGTAGCTTATAATGTATTTAAATTAGCAATATTTAAGTAACAGGGCTATATTCCATCAACCTACCATTAGTTGCAAATCTTTACAACCAAAACAGCTATGTCAACAACACCGCTTAATTTTATAAACACTGCCCTAATAGCCCAGATTTTTACTTGAAGGCTATTTTATCAATCAATCAAAAAACAAAACAATTTAAAGAAGTACCTGAGGTTTTTATACATATCTAAGGTTTATAAAGGAAAAATTCACAAACGACTGGGTGGGTGGTTTCAGGTGGACTGAGATAATGTAGACAAAATGCAAAGAAAAAAGTCAATCTAATGTATTTGTTAGAAAAAGACAGAATTGAAAATATCATCCACAAATGATCACAGAGATACATTGAGGAATACAGAAAAAGCAACATACCATGGTTTCCTTTGGTCAAAAGAAAAGGATCATTATTTTACAGATGTCAGTGAGAAACAAGCAGGTGATGGTTATGTTACCCTTAATCCATGGAAGAGCCAACTTAATATGTTCCCATAGCTCTCTGGTCAGTCAGGTTTTGCAGCACATTTCTCCAGAGACATTTTTGCAAAATGTGCAGATTCCCAGCCCTGCCTCCCAAAGTATTTAGGCCACATGGATTGAACATTATAAGAAAAGCACTTTATACTCCAAACTGCTGCAAGTTCCTTTCCTGAGGACCATTCAGGTTCCTGGACTGAACCTGAATTCTAGAAGCAGAAAATGAATAAAGGAAAGGAATACTATCTCTAGTAAGAGACTCAAATGACCTCCCCAAAATGTTCCTAAATTGAACACTGTTCACACTTTCTTGACTAAGATTAGTACTGGTGATACTTTGCATAAGTAGTTTACATTTTACAAACTTCCTCATGCAATCAGCACAATAATAAATATAGGAAGGTAACAGTTTTAGAGCTCTTTGTTCACCAACTGGGGCGGGGGGGGGGGGGGGGGGGGTTC
>PVLD010006383.1:0-43207 GCA_004027595.1 Dinomys branickii | reverse complement strand
TAAATGACAGACAACAGCTAAATTTAATCACCCAACCAACTATCCGCCTTAGAAAAGAGTATACATTTGTTTTATGCTACATGTTTGCCCAGAAAAATGGAAGCTCCTGACGCTTCAATCCGGCATTAGAATTTTTGAATTCATATATGAGTACTATGGTCTGCTAGTCAAAGCAATCCAAAATATATTCCAGCAGCCAAGGCTAGGACCCCAGGGAAAAAGAGAAACTTTCATATCTTTCACATTAAGCTCAATTTCTGTGTAGTTAAACACATTTAGAACAACAGAATTCATCTTTTTTGTTAATATACAGAATGTGGTGTGTGTGTTTGCGTTTGTGTGTGTGTGTGTGTTCACACCTGAAGACAACATTCAGTCAAGTCCCATGAAATCAAAGCAAAAACAGAAACTTTATTGCAGTTTTCCTCTCCACATACTAACAACAGTTAAGAGAGAAGGCAAAGCTTCCACTTGGAATTTCTAGCCCCTGTCACTTTGTGTCACCATCATCAGCATTTCTGGTCTTCACTTGATCTTAGCCAAAAGGCCGAGAAGTGATAGCATTTCTGGTCTTGTTCCTGTTGTGTGCAGAACAGAAGCAGCAGAAATGTCTGTCCTCTTAACATTCCTGAGATGTGCCAGGCACATCCTAGTACTGGGTACCAATAAAGCTCAACTCACACAGCACACGTAAGGGTTAAAACAGAAAGTCCTGCCCATTGGCTTGCTCTGATATTCCTGGAGATATTGTCACTGGATGTATCCTCAGTAGAATTCCATTCAACACCTCTGTCTTTAAGTACAAAGCTGTAGGCTGTAGCTGCTTTAAGAAACATAAGTATCCCTTTTTTCTGCTGCACAGTATCTGTGTGTGAAATTCTCTAAAGGGGTTTAAGTATTTACCCTGAACACTATCAGACGGTTTCTAAAATTTTCCTTATCCAGTTGCAAAAACACTTCAAAGAGAATCATAAACACAGTCCTTTGTGCTTTCCATGCACATTCTGTTTGTGAGGCTTAAGCCTGAATTCTCTAGGAATTGTAATTTTTTTCCCAAAAAGACAAGACACAGAACACTATTTTAAAAATTCATTATTAAATCTGTAGAAAATAAGGTGGAAGGGGTAGAAAAAAAATCTAAGAGAAAGTCAGAAAGCAACCGAAGGGGAAACCACAGCTTACTAGCAACCCATTGCTAGATTACATGTAAAATATCCCTCCCTGCCTGCCAAGTATTTTACTTCTGATAGAACAATACAGCTCTGAGGAACTGGGGTGGTAGATGAGCGGTGGGGAGAATGGAAAGAACCAGTCTTCAATGAACGTGTTTAGGATAACAGAAAATGTGAGCCAAGGATTTTAAACTATTATGGTTGAAAAGAGACTTTTTCTTTTTTCCAAATAAACACAGTGCTCCAGAGTTTGAAATATTGGATGCTTGTAGCTGTTTAACCTGCCTTTCACCTGTGAGCATCCTGAGCCACTCAGCATTGTCCCAATCAAAGAAAAAAAGGAAATTTTAAATCTTAATTTAAACAACCAGACATCTCACAATACATCCTAAATTACCGTAATATACTCTGCTCCTCAATCAAAAATGTTATCCCTGAAACATGGGAGACAGGATTCTGTTAGTACATCTATCTTAGTATGTATATTAACACCAGTGGAGAGAAGAAACATATCCATATACACATACACATGGATAAATTTCACACATATTGTGTGTGTGTATATATATATATATATATATGCATTATATATATTTCATATAAATTTCATATATGTGGATAAAATATATGTATATGGGTATGACCTCATGATTGAAATTACCCCAAAATTTTATTTTATCACTTTATTCCTCATCCCCCAAAATCTTTAGTTTAGAAGAAAGTTGAAAATGAATTCAGTTAATCAAACTATTATCCAGTAGCAAATATCAGTAACTTGGGATATACTTCACTATATGAAAAAGCAGCCTTTTTCCTGTAGTCAGTGATGAATTTAACCTAAAGCAACACGATGATAGTTTTGTCAGCCTCTCCTAAAACAAACAGCCACCCAGCTCAGTCATTCCCCGCAGCCGCGTAACCCGCACCGGAGAGGACTCACGCACGCAGCAGTGAGCAGGAGCTTTCCCAGATGATTTACGCATCTCACAGTGACAAGAAGAGAGGCATGACTCATCCTGAAATTAAACTATTATGAATAACTTGTCAAGGACAACCTTTGCATTCTTAAATGCATTTCCCTCTTAAAACTTTAACAGCAAGAAACTGGTTACGTTATTAAATAAAATACCTACTCATTTTCCACATCTCTCGGTCCTCCTCTGCCAAATTTTAACACAAATGGGTAGAATTAAATGTAGCCTATAGCTTACCGAACGTAATTATATGCTGTGCTTTACACTGTTTCAAAACGGATACATTAAAATAATTCAGTCTTGGCTCCTACCCACGCAAGTCAATAAAGGTTATTAAGGGCAACTGCCACATACAGGCACTGCTACTCCAGCACAGGCAACTGTCAGGACAGGAAATGCAACCCAAAACATGCAAAATGATCAGGATCTACGTGTCTCTTCACAAGGGAAAAGCAATGAAAACAATCATGAAGAAATTTCTCTCCAGAATATAAATCATCAGTACTTTTGAACATGCTTACTCTGAGAATGATTCTGGAATATTTCCACTGGATTGTACAAAACAGATCTTTCCCTGTTTCTTTCTCTTTTTTTCTTAAGGTCAAATGGAAATGAATAAATGTCATCAATTTAGAGAATTTCACACCTAGCGTTCTTTTCAGTATCGCTGTGAATTTGATAGTGTTAAAACATTTTTATAGGTAAAATAAATGTCAGTTTTACAAAGAGCGATACCAGACCCTGAGAGACAAATGGCCTATCCATTCAATCTCTGGCTGTAGCAAGACTTCCTCACCTCACTGGAGATTTCAGCTTTTCATATTCCTCTTTACCCAGAAAGCACAGCTTATACAGCTTCTTTCAAATGGTAACTCTCTCTTATCCTGAACAGTCTTCTCATAATACAATAATCTTAGATGGGAGGTAGAGGTTGGTTCAAAAATAAAATAAAATACAAATATTTGAATAGCATTACAGTGTTATAATACTTCTTGCATATGGAGCAAAGAGGAGAGGAAAGGCCAAGCTAAATTCCTGGGTTGTAAGAAAGGGTTATGTTACTTTAGGCTTAATGGCTCATAAATTCATGAGGTAATATTCAGGGAAAATGTGATATTTTATCAGAATGTCATTCAAATGTAAGGTTTAACACTTATATCACAAGAGCATGTACTGGGTAAAACTATCCTCCAGGAGAGAAGCAGCGAGAATAAACAGCATGCTTAAAAAAAAAAAAAGTGCTTGCTGGGACAGGGACTGGGAAGTAGAGGCTGGGGTGTTTCGCAGACAGCTGACTAAACTTTCTGAAATACGTGACTGGTTATGACATGTGAAGCAATTACCATTACTGTAAGAAAAACTATTTCAAAGCTCATTTTCCATTCTCCTATATCCTTCCTGAGACTACACCTTCCAACCGCAAACTGAAAAAAAGAACACAAAGAGAGAGAAATTACAACATAAGTCTCCTCCCTGGTACACGGGCTGTCAAAGGTTGCTTTACTCATAAGCAAAAGGGGAAAAGTAATGCACATATTGCCTGAGGTTTTTTATTTTCTCACTAAAAGAGATCGATGTTATGTTGCACAACAGACAAAATGCATTGATTAAAGAAATCTTTCAACACACACATGATTTTGCAATTCAAAAAAAGTATAATGATAACAAAGAATCACTTGTCTAAAACGGTAATAATGTTGAGTAATATATTCCCTGGAAGTAAAGTTTAGTACACTCAGATATGCCGTTTAGTCTAATTCTATAGAATCCAAATGTGCACCAAACATTGCACTTTTTATGTTAAATTGCTGTTGAATTTGTTAACCCACAACTGATTTCCTGTGTTATGGAATCTTGCAAATTACAGCTAACTTGAAGCAACGGGAATAATTCTTGACAGTTAATGGTACATTTGTATGCATTTTCCTGGAAGGCTAGCGTCCTGGGGCCTTAAACTGGCAGCTCAACATTGCCCCCTACTGCTTGCAACTAAAAAAAGTAGGAGGTGGCCTGGTACAGAGAGCCCATGGCACGCTCAATGTACAAAAGCTGACAAGAGCCACAGAGGCACAGGCCTCTCAAATGAGTGTTCTCTGTCTCTTCCAATAGCTAAAATAAATTATTATGAATTTTCTAAAAGTCATTTTAAAAGGCTTCAAGCGATACTTAAATTTAACTTAGAAGGACTGTCCCTTTCATCTCAGGCCGAAACCTTCACTCTCCTGATAATGATCATCCTGAGTCCTGCTGGGGAGAGACACTAGGCCATTGATTTCCCACAGCTCACTGAGGAATGCCACACCAACTACTGCACAGGGAAACCAGCTCCAGAAAATTCCCAGGATTGCTGTTCTTTTTAACGTTTTTCGTACAACAGCTACAAAATATGTAGAAGAGACTCCTAAGTGATGTGTCACTGTCCCTATGTATACATAGATACATTTAACATATATAATCACATCATTGTTACAATCATGACACCAAAGACTTTTCTTTTTAAAAAATCCTGAACAAAAGGAACTTAAGTTTTTAAAATTAACAAGATCCTTCCTTACTTGTTTTCCAACTCTTAATTCACAACTTTGTCAAATTACAATTTCAAAGCAGAGTTAAAGCTCAGCAAAAGACGAAATGCTAAGCTCAAGTGTAAATGCACAACATGAGTGCTACACAGCAGAGGTACAGATGTTGCCCTGGAACTGAAGCTGCACACATCTCATAAAAATGGAACATCCTCGACCCACGCTTTGCATAGGACTACAATTAACTGTGAAGACGTAGGCAAGGACTTGTCCTTGCCTTCACCTCAGTATCACAATGTACATTGTTGTACAGACTTAGTCTTCTGAGAAATCAATATTTGTGATACCACTAGTACACTATAAGAAGGATGGTAATATTCCTTCCTCGGGCACAAATTCACGGAAAGACGTAGTTTAAAGATTTGAGGAACTGTCTGGAAAACAGATTTCTGAATTCTGACCCAGACTTGTAAATTGGGGCTGTCATGATCGTGACTTGATATTTTCAGTCTTGTGAAATAAAGATTAGGATTGATCTGATGCTAAGTGTTGCTCTCATGCTGATAAGAAGGCAAGAGGAAAGTTTTGGTTTATATAGCATGTATAATAAATTATGGCCTCAGGGGTTTATGTACATTTATCTGCAAACTCATTTAATTATATACATTCAGTATTACAGCTTTTTGTATGTCAATCATACCTAAATAAAGCAATTTCAAAATTAATATTAACAACAACTACTCATTTCTGTGGATTACTTCATTGTTCTGAGCATATTTCAAAATCTGTACAGTGATATTCTCTCCAGAGTTTAGCAGGCTTTTATCACTTTTCCACTCCATTCCAAATTCAACTGTTTAGAGACTGAACATGAGGCAGTGAAGGGCAAGGCTCCCGCACCAGCCTTCCAGAGTTCAAATCCCAGCTCCCTCATCTACGACCTTGGGAAAGTCTCATAAGCCCTTTGGGCTTCATTCTGCTTGTCTGAAAAAGTAGGAGAAAATGATATTGACTTTATGTGTTTGCCATAAAAGTTAAATCAGTTACACAGAACATGCGTGGAGTAGTGTCTGGTACTCTGCAAGTATCATGAAAGTTCTTGTTATTATTTCTACTGTTTAAATTACAACGAAGTATGTGGTTCCCACTGGCTTCCAGCCTTGTTTCCCTCGTCCTCTTTTCTCTAAGCTGTACCTCCTCACTTCTTTTGTTTTACTGTCCCCAAAACCTAACGCTCCTCCCATTCAAGATCCCTAAAAGCCACATCTATAGTTTCACGACAGTCCTCATTTCAGCGATCTGAATTTAATCCTCCCTTTCCTGAACTGTGATTGTGAGTGTATGCGTGAAACTTCTTGTGGTGGGGGGTGCGGATTTGACTTGCTTTGATTTGGGAGCCGCCCCATGGATTCACGGGGCACACTCCCGGGTCTGTCTGGGTGGGTGGTGGGGGTGGGGCCCTGGCCCCTCACCCCTTCCTTTCCGGTTCTCTCACTCTGCTCTGCTTCCCAGCTGACATGAACTAAGCAGCTCTGCTCCACCACACCCTTCCTCTGCCTCTGCCTCTACCTTGGCACCAGCCAATCAGGGACTGACACCGTGAGCAAATTTAAGCTGTGAGTGTGAGTTGCTGCATCTCAGACGCAAGCTGACGAGTACCCCTCTTTTACAGGATTACACTGTAGGTAGCACAACACCTGGTGATATCCATGTCCCTCTCTTCCTTAGACTGTTGCATCATGGTGGCTAAGAGGACAAACTCTTGAGACCGGCTGCCTGGGTATCAATCTTACTATGCCACTTACTCAGGGACCTTAGTAAAGCACTGAATCTCGCCATATCCCAGTTTTCACATCTATAAATTAAGGCTCAGAAGAGTTTCTGCATCTCTGATCATTGTAAGAGTTTTAAAAGTTAATGTAGGAAAATCTCCTACAATAGTGCCTGGTGCATAAAAGAAAATGAAAATGAAAGTTTTAGATACTTATGGTTGAACTTTTCTCCTTCCCACTTCCCAGCATATGCCTAGCATGGTGTCTTCTACATAGATTATTCTCAATAAATGTTCACTGAACTGAGCTATAGTTATACTGACAAATCCTGGCTGTTCTCATTACCTTACCAAGAATAATCTAACTCAGTAATTTGGAATAATTACATATGCACTTACACATGTAAATTAAGCAGCTGAGGGGTTGTACAATGCAGCAGCCCAGAAAACACAGTTCCCAACCTCACATCCTTACCACACTTTCCATCTTCTTCCACAGCCCCTCCAGCCGGGTCATGGGCTCACCCCACCAGTCAGTACACTTTCTGTATCGAATACCTTGAAACCAATACTGTCTCAGCCACTCAAACTCGACCTGTGGACCAGAAAGAGAAGATAGTGGTTATAATGTCCTTGTGATTGACAAGCAAGGACAATGACGTCCTCACTCGATTCTGCTCTGGTGACTTAATAGCCAGAGGGTAAAAAAAGGTGTGAAAAGCCTGACCTGACCAAGTTCCCTGGCATCTCCAGAGCATTTCTGCAAAGCCAAGAAGAGAGTAGTCTTAAAGCTGAGGTCACAGAGTGACAACTTGCTCAGGCCAGGGAAGGGTTTTCAATCACATCCATTAGTCAGTTGTGAGGAAACCAAATGAGTTAGTCAACAACAAATATTGAGATCCTAAATTTTAAGCAGCCTCTACTGGGTATTGTAAGAAAGGCAATTTTTTAAAAAATGCTTTTATTAAACATCTTTATTAAAGACTGAGTTAAAAAACAAGGCAAAGACACATATTATGAGTAACAATTGCAACTTTTTAGATTTAAAATAAAGAACTTGCTCATGGACCAGTAGGAGCTGGTGATCTTCTTAGCTCATATAACTAAACAGTATAAAACAAATTATGGAGGCATACATTCAAACTAAAAAGCCGGTCAATCTGTCACTTGTCAACTCAGTAAGGGCTAATGCCAACAGGTAAGGAGTAGCAAAGATACCTCTAATTTATGTGCCTTCCTATGGACTTGGTTTTAGCACTCCTCCTACTCTAGCAAAATTCCCCCATGCAGCTGGGAACCCATCACTACGCCTTCCTCAACCTCACTCCCTATGCTCCAAGTAGAGCTTCAGCTCCAATACTAGGAGTAGACGTGGAAACTCAGATCAAAGACACTCAGCCCGTCCGCTTCTCTAGTCACAGAACTGGATCTGGGCAGGGATTCGGGTAAGTGTTCAATTGGAATATCTACCAAGACCAGCGGACGACACAGGGAAAAGACTGTAGCCAATTGTGCTATCAAGCGGGAAGAATGAAGCCAGCACCGCAGGAAGTGACTGACTGTAAGAGGAAAAGATAAAAATCAGATCCTAGGGATACCAACTGACTATTAACCAAAGCTATTCCTGAAGCTCTTTTTACGTGGGCCAATTCAGGTTCACGTCTCTGTCCCTTACAACTGAAATAATCCCAGCACACATACGTAAGAGGCTAAATCACACTTTGGACACTTACAAATTGTTCTCTATTTTTCATGTCTTCTCTCACTTATCTTCAACTTGAAAATCAAATTTTTACCATCAAAGTCTAGCTTCACTTCTCCTGAACACTCTTTTTACCTCTGCCCTCTATAGAAATATACAGCAATCACAGCTTCATGCTGGGCTCTCTGGCTTTACCAAGGTGATTATGTTCCATATAGACACGCCAACCTATTATAATTGTCACCTGCTACCACAAAGAATTTTTTTGTTTGTTTATCCATACTGGACTTTCATGAGGCAAACAAATACAACTTGTGAAGATTTAACAATGGGAAAAAGGGCCGAAAGAAGAAACTGGAGAACACCCAGCCATATGAAAAGGTTTTGGTTTACATTAACTAAATGTTTGTTTGATATGTAGAAGTGATTTCAGTTAAAGCTGTTTAAACAAAACAAAAAAGGAATGTAGACAATATTAAGACAACAGTTTCTAAACCTTATCTATGGTATTAAAAGACAGTGTTTAACAGAAACTTGAATACTTTGAAAGGAGAACGAACATAAACATGGTCAAACTTTGGGGAAGGGACAGGTCTAACAACATTTTTATTTCAAGAAAAAGTGAGTTCTTTTTCATGGATTTCACACGAAATTTGTTCACACTATTGGACTGGCCTGTCAGGAAAGCATCAAGCCCTACACTAAGGAGAGTTTAAAAGGTTTTTCCAACCTTTGGGATGGTTATTTCCATTGAAGAGGACAGAATGCACAAACCTTGGCAGCCATGGTATCCCAGGAACTAAAACAGATTATCATATGTAATGAGCTCATTCAACCTAGCAGGGTACGCTAGAGTTCAGATTTCAGTAAATTAAAACAGAGCAGCAAGGAGAAGGACGTATCTAGGGACTCTACCATTGGACCAGAAAACAAACTAGGAGCCTTGTCTGTTTTAATAGATACTGCTTTCATCTTCCTCCCCAGGTGACCAACTATCTTTTGAGGCAGAGATTGTCATGATGAAGAATAAGGGCTCTGAGTTAAGCATGGTGGCACACACATGTAATCCCAGCACTAGAGTGGCTGAGGCAGGCAGATCGCTGCAAGTTAGAGGCCAGCCTAAAGTAAATAGAGACTCTGTTTCAAAACAGCAACAGCAAAAAAAGGGCTCTGGATCAGTGAAAAATTGGAATAATTACGTATTACCCACATAGGTTTGCGGTGAGGATTAAGTACTAAGCTACTCAGTGTGTATCAGGTACTTACTAGGTGGGAAGACAAACTAACCAGGACTACAAGCCCTAGAACTTTGTCTACAAGCATCTCACAATATTATGAAATTTTCTGAGCAGTGAAAGTTTTAATATCCATGGGAACTCATGCCCACTCCTGCCCACTAGTGCTACCCAGAAAACTGTAAAACTGAGAACCTAGTCCCAGTTCAATTTATTGATGAGTTGAAGCATGGCTATGAGATATAATTTTTGTGGACATCAAATGCACTGGGCATGCATTTTATTCAATTCCGTGGCCTGACTTTTTCACTTCTATGCTATGGGTAAAAAAAAAAAAAAATTACAGTTATTTAATCAAATGCCACCCTTACCAGTCCCCCACTGTTTTTTTTTTTTTCTTAAAATTAAGTAAGGAAGCAAAAATATTTCCAGTTGTTTGATACAGAGTTTAAAAGAAAATTTCATTTCCTCCTAAACTCTGGAAGGATAGAAGGAAAGCTGTAGGATGGACTCTGCAGAAAACCTGAGGGTCGCACTCAGAATACAATGGAAGCCTTATTGTTTTAGAGCTTAAAAAAATAAATAAAAGTCCCACCACAATATTTGACTGAAAGTTCTAAGCACAATAGGAACTGGGTCTTCATCCCTTTCTCAGAGTGAAGTCCCCCCCAAGCAGGCTCACACCTAACAGAGACAAGCTGTCAGGAATGTGAACATAGAATAGAAGCCAGAAAACACTCCACAGGGGATTTAGGTCCCTGAAGACAAGAATAACAGGAAACAACGTGGAGGAGCCCTTTTGAGGTTCTCATGGAGTCTTCTTCATACTTACAGACCAAACTCCTTGATATCTAACATGCATGTCATGAAAATTCACCATCATCCAACCTTTTGAGCCAATGGACAACCCAAAGAGAATTGAAGTCCACAAGCATCAAAAGGCACACTGACATTCTACAGACCCTACAGGATATTAAAGGACCTGCCGCATTGTCAGAGAAAGATGAAAACATGGTCACAGTGGTTTTAGGTTCATAGCAGTGACCCAGAAAATCTACTCTTTAACGCTCTTCCCATTATCTACCTTCTTAATGGAACAGTCAAAAGAGTGATCAACTATGAAAACCTTTTCTCCCAGAAATACCTAGTAAACATCTGAAGGGGTGAGAGAGATAGGATTCATCTATCAGCTGAAGCTAAGGCACTGGGCACTCAGGTAATGCAGAGCAAAGCCTACATTATACTAAAATATATTTCTAAGACATTAACTATATAACCACACAGTTGTAAATCATCTCCATTACTCCTCCAGGTGAGCAAATAGCACCTCTTTTTCTTCTGCCATATTTGTTTCTTGATTTTGTTAACAACATAATTCCTGCATGAAATATGTGAACATGTCCCTTAGAATTAATGTCTCACCATAGTAACTGAATTAAGTTATGTCACTGAAAAAGAAATTAAACCAGGAGGAGATGCTAAGAACCCAACTACAAAAGGATAGCCTATGAGGATCCTTTCATGGAGCTGTAAGGAAGATACAGTCCAACCAAAGGAAAATAAGAACCAGAGAACATTATCAAACAATGTATTCTTCCAGGGGAAATACACTAAAAGAGGCTGATTCTACATTTTACTATTTTTTAAGAAAAACGCAATTTAGTAACACAGAGGAAGATTCTGCTTATGAATGAGCCTAAATCTTTCTAAGCATCTTACATTAGAAAAAAAATACTTTAAAAGGTACTCACTTTGTAGTTCTAAAATTCCCAAAATACTTAGTTAGGAACTATTCTAGACAAAGAAAACAAGCCCCTCCTAAACCCAGATAGCCTGAAAGTTCACAGTATTTAAAACCCGGGGCTTCATCTTATAATTTAGTTCAGCAAAGAAATATGGCCTTGAAGAAAGAGGAAAGCAAACGAGAAACTGGGGTATCTACAATGGACATTTGTGTTTTTATCTAATAAAAGAACACAGTACAAAGTAAGCATGCAAGTGATCAATCCCAGGTCAGTGGTATAGGAAGAGAACAATATGTGATGATTAATATGGAATTAATTCTTAAGTAAGGAGATGACCTTGAAGAAACAAAGATGGCGGATGGTGGTGAAAACTGGCACACATGCTATTTAGATTCAAGATCTCTTTCTCTCTGTTCAATCCCAGGTTAGTCTCAAAGGACTAAGACTTCTGATACAGCTCTTCTGTCTCTCCCTAATGTATACAATGTCAAAAGCAGCAAGCCACTTTTTCAAACAAGGATTTGGAAGATAGTATTCTTCTCTCAGATAAGCAGCAAAATTTTACAGATTTCCCCTGTCCTCTGGTGATAACAAAACAACAGTCACAGAAGACCAGAAAGGACAGCAAAATGAAATAGCCCATGTGCATGCTAAAGACAGCATCCAACCTGCTAACTTGACTCTTAAAAAGTTCAAGGTTTTTAGAGAAGGAAATAACTAAATTCCCAGATTAGAATTTCTATAGCACAAACATGGGAGAAGACCTAACTTTCCTTTTAGGGGTAATTCAGTGAGATCATCAGGCCCGTAACTGTATCTTTCCTGTACCCCTACCTATCCGCAGTGTCCCAGAGGGACTGATGATAGAGAACATCAGAACTTAGTAGGCACAACAAAGAAAAGGGGGCCAGCCCCAGGCTCAGCTTAGCATTACGGGTGCTTACTACACCCCCTAAAGGAAGAGTTTCTTTGCCTTTCCTTCTAGAAACTGTGACGATGTTTCAAAGATGTAAAGCACACTCACAAGAGATTAAACACTTCTTAAAGGACATTCAAAAGAGATACAAGGATAAGGTAGGAACAGACATTGTTTATCCTTCAGTCACTCCTTAATTCCCTCACAGTAGAAAGGAAAGTTCTTGTCCTTCTGGGGGTCTCCAAGGACCTATAAATTCTGCCATTCCCCAGGCTCCTGACACTGTCTCCCTGCTCGCATCTCCTACACTGGCAGCCTCGCCCCTTCCATTCGTTCTGTCCCTGAAGCACTCTGTGAGCACCAGGCACTTTCAACCTCATGGTATCTGCAGTCGAAATGCGCTTCCCCAGATATCCGATACATGGCTCACTCCCTCATCGTCTTCAAATCCCTGCTCAAAAGACATCGTTCAACACGGACACTCCCCAGTCTGCTCGACTTCTACTACCTTCTCTGTTTGGTTGTTTGTTTTGCTCTGTAGCATTTAGCAGCCTGGAACATATCATATACTTTACCAATGTGTTAACATGTATTACCCCCATAATACATGTAACACATTGGTAAAGTATATCTTTGTTCCTTCCCAACATATCCTAATTCACCCAGAAGAGTGCCTGGCACATGCTCAGAAATTATTGATTGAAAAAAATGAATAAGGACATTTTTATATTCCTAACTCCCATGATCATTTTTACTATATTGAAGAGAAAATCTCCATTGCCAACACTCTTCAATACATCTCCACTCTTTGTTAATCTTGCTTTTCTAAAAAACAATTAAGTTTATAATTTACTAACCATAAAATCTATCCCTTCGAACAGAATTCAGCAATTATTTTTTTAAATTTATGACATTGTATAACCATTCATCAGTTGTATAACCATTAATCACCAGTAATCTCCCTTTACCCCTCCTGATCAGAGACTTCTCCCAGTCAGGGATCTGCTACAAGATAAAAACATTGTTTTAGTTTCACTGGGTACATTTTTCTGTTTACTTTTTCCTTTGGATAGTCATTCTGGATTTCCACTTAAAGTAGCAATATAAAGTTTCCTTTTCAAAGAAATTAATTTATGTAAAAAGTGAGGTGGTTTATGCCAGACGTGGTGGCACAGGCTTATAATCCCAGTACTCGGGAGGCTGAAACAGGAGGATTGCCATGAGATCAAGGCCAGCTCTGGCTACACAGTGAGTTCATGGCCAACCTGGGCTACACATCAAGACACTGTCTCAAACAAAAGTAAAGAGGGTTTTTTTTTTAAAAAAAGTGAAATAGTTAACAATATATGCAGCCCAAAGATACAGTAAGTTTAAAAGAATATTAACAAGAATAATAAGTTTGGGGAACACATTAGCTCATGTAATCTAGAACTGCTGCTGAATTCACAGACTGCAGAAATGCATTAATTTCCTAAATAAAAGGCAAAGTATTGTCACTTGTTCTTTGGGTCCATCCTCAGTCCTTGGTGGAAGACTAATGTTGCTGAGTCTTTTGTATTTTTGCACATGTTGTGAGTGTCACTGAAGGGTCTGAGTTTCATAGGCTCATTTCAGGGATGTTTATATAGCAAACAGCCTTGAACATAAAGACCTTCTTCTTCCTGAGTGGAGGGGTTTGCCTTAAGAACTCAGAACGTAGAAACAGTATCTTCTTCTGGAATAAAGGACAGGTGTGCTTACTACCTATCAGAAGAGATGCAAGCCACCTTAGCTCAAGGTCCCTCTCCTATGAGGCAACCTCTGTGGATTCACAAGGTATCTGGCCCATGTGGTACCATCTTGTGGAAACAAGCTTGGGAGCGGTTGTGGTCTGAAGGTTGGCGTCACCCACCATGCTTCTAGTGAAATCATAATCCCCACAGTGACAGTAATAAGAGGTGAGGCCTTTGGGAGGTGGTAAGGAGTTGAAAGGACTTAATACACTTATAAAAGAGGACCAAGGGGACTCATCTATCCCTTCCAGCATGTGAGACAAAGCAAACAGGTGCCATCTCTGAATTAGGAAACACTTTGATCTTGATCTCACCTCCAGGCCTGTGAGAAAGAATTCCTGTTGTCTAGACGCTCCCTGGGCTACTATATTTTGTTAGAATAGTTAAAATGGACAAAGACAGAGAACTAGCACAAAAAGCTGAGGCTCTGGCTATTGCCACTGCTGTAATAAACTGTACTTCACCTCTGACTTTGGAGTCTTGTATCTTAGACCAGCATGTAACTGGGGCAGATTAACTTGTTAGTAAGGATTGAATCTCACATCCTTTAGAGTTCTTGAAAGTCCTCACCTCGTTGTGAATTTCTTCTCCTTGTTTCAAAACTGCAGGCTCAAAGGATTTCAAAGAGATGCCACTGTTATCCACATCATCACGGACATTCTGCACAGCCAACTGGCAGCGCTGTAAAATATAATCCAAGGTTCCTGTAGAGCACTGCCAAGACACAACAGCGATCAAGATTAAGAATAAAAGCCATACTCAACTGTGCCACTCATCCTAGGGCTTTCCACATTCACCTTTGTCCCCACAGCCCACACTCCTTAGCCCAGGAACTACTGCGGTGGCCTGCTCACTGCCTTCTGGGCTGCCAACTCAGCCTCACCTGGGCCACTCAGCTCGCTGGTATTCTTTTATTATGTGGAACTTTTATGTTTAATCAAACAGCAAGCAACATGAGACCAAGGCCTGGGGTGTATGTGTGTGTGTGTGTGTGTGTGTGTGTGTGTGTGACAGAGAGATACAGAGACAGACAGACAGACAGAGACACAGAGAGATTATATGATGAATAACATTAACCAAGAAGTCAAGGACACTGATTTTATATCAAGTTCCATGAACCTAACAATGGGACGAAAAGGTAGCCAAGCTGTGGAACTGCTTCAAAAGCACTTAGAACAATAATGCCAGGGGGGAGACGGGGGTGGTGCTGAGGTTTATAAACAAGAGAAAAAACGCTTTTTCCCTTTACTGTAAGAAAAAAAATTACACTAGGCAATTGTGCTCACTGGGAGAATAAATTCTTCAAATAGTAAAGAATATGTGGCTCAAGCCCTCACAGCCCGTTCAAAGGCCTAACTTAGTGCTTGGGAGTCAGGGAGCACTCAGATGACTAGCGCACCCCCTCTAAGGCTACGGAAGCAGAACAGAGGTTAAATGGACGGACTCGGAATGACCCCATGCCAGAGAAAAGAGGGTGCAAACACAGTACACATCCAATAGTTTCCCTCCTTAAATGACTTTTTAGAATGATAAAAAGCAAACTATACACATCTCCTTTAGAAACAACGAGGGAAATGTATCTCCAAGATATTTTTATTTTCATATTTATAACTTAAACTGAGCCCTTGGAAGTAACCTTGAGGGCTAATACCCTGGTACAGAGAGTCTTTGCACAGTTATTGCCAGTTTATACAATGTGACATCTATAAACTAGGAAAAATAAAGTTCCTGTGCCAAAAACCTCAGAAGCTTGACCAATATATACTTTAGTGTGATGACCCCAGCGTACTGAGAGCCCAAGGGCAGGCAGCTCCAATTTGTTGCAAAGAAAAAAACAAAAAACAGAGGTGAGTTATCACTCATTTTAGCCCCACCACCCCTCCTATAACATATTTTTAAAGGATATTCTGCCTAGAAAGTTGTCCTTCTCAATCCTTTACTTCCCCAAGTATGAAGTAGCCTAAGTAATTGTGCAGCCACTTACTATAGCTAAAGATGGGATCAACCTAAATTTCCCATCAACTGGGAACCACTGAAATGAACTACACTTTAACCTTATTTGCTATCAATAAAAAGGGAAGGGGAAAGTGAAAATTTTCCTGAATGTATAGAGCTTTACTTAGTGCAAAGATTATGATCAGAACTGGGTTTGGGCTGGGCATGGTGGCACACGCCTGTAATTCCAGCACTTGGGAGGCTGAGGCAGGAGGAGCGTTGTCGGTTCGAGACCAGCCTGAACTGTAGCTGAAGGTCAGCCTGAACTGCATAGTGAGACCCTGTCTCAAAAAAAACAAGAACTGGGTTTGTTGCTAGGTTTTTATTCTTTTTTATTTTGCTACTGCTTTACTGAAATATAATTCACAAACCATAAAATTCAACAATTTAAAGCATATAATTCAATGTGTTTTAATATATTCATACAGATGTGCAACTATAACTACAATTAATTTTATAATAGTTTGATTACACCAAAATGAAGCTCTGTGTCCTTTAGCACTTACACTCCCATTTTCACCAACCTTTCCTGCCCTGGGCAGCAATTAATCTACTTTCTATGGCCATATACATGCCTGTAGTGGACATTGAGATGAATTAAATTATACACGTCATGATCTTTTGTGACTAGCTTGTTAGACTTAGCATGCTTTCATGGTCTGTCCATGTTGCAGAATATATCAGCATTTGAGCTCTCCATATTGCCAAATGTGTGATCGTAAGCTATACCACATTTTACTCATCCACTTAGGTGATAAACATTTAGGCTGTGTCCAATTTTTGGTTTGTACAAATCAAGGCACTGTGAAGAATGATGTACAAGCTCTAATTTCTCTTGGGCATAGGGCTAGGCATGGAGTTGCTATGTCACGGGGTACGTTTGTATTTAACCTCAGGATGAGCCTAGCCATTTCCCTAAGGGGCTGCATCTACCTTTACACGCTCTTCGCAGTGTTCACAGAGGTCCTCTTTTATGCACAGCCTCACCAACACTCGTTATGTTTTTTTACTCTAACCATCCGGGTATTTCATCGTGGTTTTCACTTGCATTTCTCTATGATACTGTGCGCTTTTCATGTGCTTCCTGGCCATTCGCATACTTTGGGACAGCTTTTGGGTCAGCTATGCTGAACCGGCACCATTTTAACCAGAATTATTTCTCTTTTTAATTATTGAGTTCTAAGAATTTTTTAAGTGTTCTAAACATAAATACCTTACAAAATACATGATTTGCAAATATTTGCTCCCATTCTGTACGTTTTCTTTTCACTTTCTTGATGGTGTTCTTCAGAGCACAAAAGTTTTTAATTTTGACTTAGTCTAGTTTTTCAGTTTTTTCTTGGTTTGTTCATGTTCTAGGTGTCCTATCTAAACAGGCTTTTCCACACTGGGGATGTACTTCAGTGGTACACTGCTTGCCTAGTGTGCATGAGATCTCTGCGTGATGCCCTGAGTCCAATCCATAGTACCAGATACCAGCAAAAACAGCAACAACAAAAACCAGTTTTAGCCCATGCTGTGCCAAGAAAATAATTATGTATTGATGAGCAGTTATCATCAAAGATTCTTAAGCAAAGCAAAAAGTACAGAATAGTATACAGGGTAGGCTACCATTCTGTTTGAGTTTAATCACACATAAAAGATAGTAAGAATGACAATTTTGGTTGTCTGTGGGAAGGAGGAGTTAGTTGGCTGGAGGAAAAAGAGACTACGTTTTAGGTAGTAGTTTTTGAATTTTAAACCATTTGAGTAACTAGCTACTCAAAAAATTATTAAGAATACAGTAATAGTTATAAATAATTATAAATATAAGAATATAATTATTATAAATATATTAAATTACAGTGTAATATAATTAAGTAAATTATATTATAAATGTATAGTATAATTAAATTATAAGTTATTTATTATTATAATGAATTATATTAAAAATTCATAAGTAAATAAATTATATTATAAATACAATAATTTTTTGCATAAATAATAACTTCAGTGTTGAGGAAACTTCCTAATTCTACTATTCAAAAAATAATATAAGATGAATTTTAAAATCTTAAGTAAGATAAAAAGATAATCCTTCCACCTAAACCTATTTTTAGTTTTTATTGTGATTATCTGTCCACACACAGTTATAATCAGTATGCAGATACCAATGTAAATATTTTTTTTCTCTTTTTACAAATAAGTATTCAAAATTACCAGTATCAATGCTGCTAATCAAGGTTATGCTTAACAATTCAATTAAGTGGTCACACTGTATAAAAGCATTAGGGATCCGCCCAACTTTTCACAATTAGTGATGCTGGTGAATAAACCTCTTTATTTCATAGGTTGTTTTCCTAAAAACAGTGTTATGAGATCAAATATATGAATATTTCCATAGCACTTCATACAAACAGCCTTCTAAAAAGTAACCAATAAGAAAAATTAACAAGTACAAAATATACCGATTTCACTGTACTTCTACCAGCACTAAATACTACCATTTTCTAAACATTGGATAGTAATATTTTGTTACAAACAGAAATTTATCCAAAAACAGTGATTTTTAAAAAATTACTTTTAATTTTAAGAAGAGTATTAAAAGCCCATTTAATACAAAAGATCATCCATAGCACGTTTTTTCTGAAAAGACTACACAATAAATATTTTAGGCCTGTAGGCCACAAGGTCTGTGTTGCAACTGCTCAGCTCTAACACTGTAGCTCCAAAGCAGCCATAAATAATATACACACAAATGAGCGTAGTTACGTCACAATAAAACTTTATTTATAAAATCAGTCCCCTGGTCCATAAGCCATAGTTTGCAGAGTACTGAAATAGAAATACAAAAAGTAAGCTATCCATAACACTCACATTATATGTGTCTAGTATCACGTAGATTTAGCAAAGCACAAAAATATAAAAATAATACAATCAGGACAATGATTTTCTCCTAACAGACTTACCACATATGTTCCCCTCTTTATTTATGAATGCTCAAAATTTGCCCTACATATTAGAAGATGTAAAAAAAGTTATGATTAATCTGAAAAGGCTAAGCCTTAAGCAATGAAGGCTAGGAAATTATTTTTCAAACAGTACACCAAAGGGCTCTTTTTGCAGAGCTATGTGTATTTATTACAGGAAACGGGAAGTTAAAAGTTTCTCATGCTCTCCCTAATTGTGCTGTGTTACTCTATTTTGTAGTACTGGGGACTGGACCCAAAGCCTTCACACTGACCTTTATCTCCCACTCACTTTTTTTATTCATGACAGGGTCTCTCTAAGTCACTAAGTCGCCAAGACTGGGGTCAAACTTAGAATCCTCCTGCTTCAGCATCACAGTATACTGGGATTACAGACCTGCATCAAGACTGGGCTTCTCCCATGTTTTAATGTCTCATTTCCATTTGTCTGGACCTCTCCACTTACTAGTTCAGCTCAGCCTGTTTAAAACTCTACCACTGTCTTTCTGTATTGTCTTAGACCCTCTGTACCCATCAATACACCGGTCATTCCATGATCACCCAGATTTCAAACTCAGAATCATCCCAGAGCTTGGCTTGTGGAAACTATCCAATAAAAGGTTGTTCTTTTGTTCATTCATTTATTTATTCTTACTTTCCTGTCTCCATTTGTTAGTCAGTTGCCAAGCCACACTACGTCTCCCACATCACTCATCGAAATTTCTTCTTTTTCCTGCTACGATCACCTACCTAACATTATCTCTAATATGTCAATTTAAAAAATAGCCTCTGCCTGCCAACAAACTTCTGCTCAAACACCCAATCTGATATCCAAGAACACTCACAGTCAGTCCCATGCACAGTCCTATCTGCTAACACTCTTTGATATTCTGGGATCCAAACAACAGTCACTCAGTGTTTCCCAGGCATCCACATCCTAGGACCATAATAATATTCCTGCCTTGGTCCTGTTTCATTCCATTAGCAGTCCTAAAATGTTCTAAAATTCCCTCACTCTAGTGTATAAATGGAAATGGAATAACTTTCCATACAAAGTAATTGAAATATAGGTGTTCCTATCTTCTAATAATTTTCACAAGAATAAAACAAAATTACAATAATGGTAACTAGTACTAGTTGACATTCTTTGAATATATATGTCACTTTTCTGAAAGACTTCCATGGATTAACTTATTTAATCATCCTAATAATCATGTGAATTAGGTAGGATTGTTATCCCCATCTCCACCTACACACTAGAACGTACAGAACAGGCAAGCTTGGCTTGGAGGTCAACTTGTAATTCCACTAATACTTACTGTCTTCTCTCTGGAACTCTAAAGTGACTACTTTGGGTTTTCTCATGTATTAACTGTCCATTCTGAATTAGTTTGATCAGTTGACCAGCAGCCACTGCCACATGGTGGCAAAATTTAGCAAGAAATTTGGGGTTATCAATACAACTGGGAAATTCAGAAATTCCTTAAGTTTCTCCTATGTTTATATTCATATGTCCAAAGACTCACAAAAAAGTTAAGAAAAATATTCATTTGAAACCAGCCATAGCTAACAAATGTATAAGCACAGGAATTCCTTCCATCTCCTCTAGCCATCTCCTGCTCTTAATCTTAACAGAAACAACACCTAAGAAAATCTCAAACTAGTGACACCTACCACTAGAAAGTATTTACCTTCACCAAGAAATATAATCCCCAAAAGCAAAATATACTTGTCCCAAGGCACGAACACACTCTCAAACCGCAACCAATACAACCCAAAGCTAAAAAGGCAAGTAAATACAGATTAAAGTCAAGTTAGATGGGAGCAATCTGCTGTCAAATACTCTTCCAAGCTCTAGGAGAAATTGCTCATTCAACCGCTTCTCTCACATCCCATTAAGTGTGAATCACGTTTTTATTTACACTCACCTCTGCCACTCGGTGGGTAGAACTAAACCGAGGTTGTGAACCAGCCAAAACACAGTGCTGGTGGGTGGCATTGAGATCATCTGAAGGGAAAATACCAAAAAAAGAGAAAAGAAAACCTTAAACATGTTTATTAGTCAGTATCTACTATCTACTATCTAAAATAGGAAGTAAATGGGAAATCTGTCACTCAAGGAATAACAGTAACCGAAGAATGAACATTTACCTTATATTCTTTAATCTGTTCTTCATAAGAAGGATGAATATATATATACATAAAATATAATATATATAACTATATACACACATATGTGTATATCCACTTCTGTCTATATCATCCAAATCAGGTCACTTTCAAAAGTGAAAGAGGACGTCCTCCAAAATTATTCCAGATCAACAAATGCAAACCTGGACTACCCTCAGCGTATGATAGATGGTCACCCTACTTATGTGGTCTTATCATTGTCTGAAATTCACTACTTATGTATGGTGCTCCTTTCTCTTTCACATGCAGATCCACTCCTGTCTTTTCTGGGAGCCAGAGATGAACATTTTCATCCAAAATCGGCCTCTTTTTCTCCATAATCAAAGTATCAATTTTGCCCTAACAATTTTCCAGGCAACAAATCAACAAACTCAGCATGTTGCACGTCTGGCTCTCAGAATAAAATCTGAGCACAGATTCATGATTCAAGAATGAAGTTGATGGTAAATTATCTCTTGAAGAATATTCCTAAAATCATAAGCAATAGGAGAAAAAAAATCAATGACCAAGTTGTTGCACATTCCAAGAACTTATGCTATATGTTAGGCAAAAGTAGTACCGCCTTTACCCAGTATACTGTTTCCTCTATTTCAAAGAAGACAGAGAAACAGCATGTTCCCCAACAACATACAATATCCTTCATAGGCAACACAAGCTCCTTACCAAGGTGCTAAGAAAAGGCAACCAGTCCACACGCGCAGCACCCAAATAGTCTGTAATGTAATAATCTCCAGTCACAGGAAGGAAATGCAAAATGACAACTGAAGGACTTCCATTGCCGATAATGGACTAGTGGAGACAAAGTTTGCTCTCAGCTTTAAACAACTATAAAACAAAGCAAAAATACGAATCTAAAGCTTCTAACAAGAAACAAGCAGACAGGATACCAGTGAAAAGAGAAACAAATAGGTGAGGCCAGTGACTGCCACTGCTTGCTGCCTGGGGAACAGTTTCCAAGCCAGAGCAGGAAAGGAGAAGTCAGTAGAAAGAACAGACACAGGAAGGCCAAACCAGCAAGCTTTGCAAGGTGGGAACCTAGAAGAGGGCAAGCAGAGCTCTGTTGAGGGGTTTCCTCCAGTCTTGGGCTTAGCTGCCATGTGTGCATGTGCGAATGAAAATTCCCAGTGGTCAAAAGGCAGCAGCAGAAAGCAGTCAGCAGACTGAACAAATCTCAGACCAGAGTACTTTGTTCACAGCAGCCAGAGTGTTCCTACTGCGAGATCCTAGGTAGCACTTAGAAAAAGCAACATCTTAATAGGAAGGCTGAATTAATACTAGATTAAATGTTGCTCTAGATCCACAAAACTAAGCCTCCTCAGAAGGATCCAACTTACTGATGTAATTAATTATTTATTAGGGCAAAAGCCAACAATATTTAAAAGGATACAACAAAATCAGGCACCCAAAATACACAATGTGTAATATCTGGCATTCACTGAAACAGTAACGGAAGACAGAGATGGAAGCCATCCACACGCTCGTACGCATGCAGGCACCTTTCGTCTTACACGTACACTGAAGCTTCCAAAATGTCTGCAATCCGAAATTAAACTCACACTGAAAGGAACAGAAATGTAGGCACCAGAGAAGAAAAAGATCAGTAAACTGGAATACACAAAAATAGAAAGCGTTTAACATAAAGGAAAGAGAAAAAAAAAAAAAACTACCCAAAAAGGCAGTTTAGGACTTATAAAACAACATTAACCAATTTAACATAAATGTAACTTAAGTTATCCCTAAAAATTTTTGTTCCAAGTTTGTTCCAAAATTTTGAGTTTGATGAAAACTACATGCCCAATGTCTCCAGAAGCTTAAAAAATGAGGCAAAATAAAACAAAGCCGAACTAATGTAGATCAACTTTTTCAGTATCAATGATAAAGAAAAATGTTAACGGAAAGCAGAAAAAAAGACACATTCAATACAGAAGGTCAAAGATGAGACTGACTGCAGACCTCTCAATTTAGAAGACAAGCTGATGACATATTCAAAATACTCAAAGGAAACAACCATCACTCTAGATTGTATCCCAAGTGAAAACAGCAGTCCGAAAGGAAAGTGAAATAAAGACTTCGGAAAAAGCTAAATAATTTGCATTCAATAAACTAATACTACAAAAAAAAAAAAAACTTTTGAGGCAAGGTCCCACTATGCAGTTCAGGCTGGTATTGAGTTCACTTTGTAGCCCAAGGGGGACCTCGAACTCACAACGATCCTCTTGCCTCAGCCTCCCAAGAGCTGGGATTACAGGCATGTCCTACCATGCCAGGCTTTCACAAAAACTGTTAGATAAAATTTTTCAAGCAAATAAAAAGTATAAGAATTTAGACCTGCTCAAAGGAATGCAAGTGTCATCAGTAAAAAAAACAATTACTAAGAGGTAAACTATTTAAAGCCAAAATAATAACAATGTATTCTAAAGTTTATACCGCATAATAGAAGTAAAATGCATGTAAACAGCACAAAGGATATGAAAAAAGAAATAAAAGTATAATATTTTAAGATTGTGACATTAAAGGGAAAGCAGTAAAATAACATGACGGTAACTATGATAAGTTAAAGATATATACTGTAAACCTAAGAGTAGCAATTCTCAGTCAATGTAATTCTGTTATTACCACCTCCCTCTCAGTCTTTAAGGGACCTCTGGCAGCGTGTGGAGACCTATTTGTAGATACCACAACTGAGAGGGAACACAATTTCATCTTGTAGAGGCTAGAGATGAAAACAGTCTACAATTCATAGGTAATCCAACAACAACAAAAACTATTCAGCCTACATGTCAAAAGTGCTCAGGTTAAGAAACTCTATCCCAAGGAAACGACTAACAAAATCATCCATCAATCAAAGAGGTATAGTTAATTAAGCAAAAGTAGAAATACATTGGAATAAGAAAAATATCTAAATTCAAAAAAGGCAGGAAAAGAAAAGGAAAAAATACATGAAACCATAAAAAATAAATAGGAAGATGTTATGAAATAGAGTAACCTCTATCTACGCTAATCGGGAAAAGAGAAGATCTTAATTATCAATACCAGGCATCATAGCAAGATCATCATAGTTCCTATAGATACCAGAAAGATGATTGGAGAATATAGTGAACAATTTAATGACAATAAATTCAACAACCTAAATGTAATTCACAAATTCCTTGAAAGACAAACTATCAGGACCAGGGATACAGCTCAGTAGCACAACACCTGCCCGACAGGTGTGAGGTTGTGAGTTCAAGTCCCCATAATAAAAGAAAAAAGAAGAAAACTATCAAACCTCACTGAAAAAATAACCAACAAGAATAGTCCCGTCTTATTAAAGAAACAAAATTTACAATTAAAAAGCTTCCTATAAAGAAGACCTCAGGCTCAGATAACGCCACTGTTGAATTTTAACAAATACTTAAGGAAAAAATAGTATCCAATCTGCTCCAATTCTTCCAGAAAATAGAAGTGAACGAAGTATCTCACAAATTATTCTACAATAGGAGAATTATCCTGGTCGCCCAAAGGTGATCATGTACCTAAATGTATGAGGCCAAATCATAAAATCTCTAGAACAAAACAGGAGAAAATCTTTGTTACTGCACAAAACAAAATAACGTTTCAAAGACATTTTTAAAAGGCAAATCCATTCATGGTAGAATGCAGATCAGTTCTTTCCAGAGACTGAAGATCAGGGAAAGGACTCATTCAAAAGGAACATAAGGGAACTTTGTGGGGCTGAAAAATGTTTCCTATATAATAATTGTGGTAACAGCTACAGAAAGTCATATATTTCTTAAAACTAATTCAACTGTAGAGTTCAGATTGATGGACATTACTACATGTGAATCATCTAAATTAACCCTCAGTAAAATTTAAAAATTTAACAGTTTCAGAATTGCCAGGACTCCCTGTTTCTGGTATTGCACATATGGAGCTAAGGAGTCATCACTAAACTGACAATAGTAACAAAACAAACTTGAGAATCAGTAACTTTTTTAAGATCCATTAGAGGAGAATATAAAGTAAGCCACTGCCCCAAAACATGGGAGAGACAGAAAGACTGGCACTGACAATCCCAGCTTCACAGCTAGACACCAATAAGCAGAAACACCTGTGGGAGCCAATACCAGAGAAGGAGATCCTGAACCACAATTAATGAACTGCTGTGATTCAGTGAGGACCTCACTTAAGAGTTAAAAATTGCAAGGGGGTAAAAACTGCAAGGGGATCTGGTCATAGGGTGTTCCCATATTTTATGAGTTTTATTTCCAGAAGTTCAACCAGATTCTGAGACCGAAGATAAGAGAAAAAATCTCCTCAGCAAGAGAACTGGAAATTAATTATTATGAACCATACCAGCGCATTCTGTTCTTCTTAACAAGGACTATGTATCACATTCTAACCTACTGGGTTTTATCAGAGCCCAGCTCACCTAGGCAGGGAAATGTCTACATAGTACAGCCAGACCCAGCCACCCATGAGGAAGAACAGAAACATCAGCTCCTACCAGCCGTCCACATGGGAGAAAGGAAATATGTAACTTGAACCTCCACTACCCAGCCTATCCCAACCAAGAATGAGGAAAAAAAAACCTGAGAATAACTTACGAAGTTTATCATTCCCGTGGCACAGTATCACTAACAGATCAAGACCTACTCATAAAATTATAGACCACTGCCCCTCCCACTACCACATCACTAAAGGTCTCCTTACTGCAGTTCCGTTTAGCAGAGTATCATGTCTGCCCATCAAGAAAAATTCGCCACGCATTCCAAAAGGCAAAGAATACAGCCTGAAAAACCTGAACTCAGATATGACAGCAATGTTAGAATTATCAGACCACGGATCTTTAAAAATTATGATTAATATGCTAAGGGCTCCAAAGGACAGAGTAGAAAACATGCAAGAACAGATGGACAATGCAAGCAAAAGAGGGGTGGGGATATAGCTCAGTGGAATAAGCGCCTGCCTAGCAAGCGCAGGGTCCTGAGTTTGATCCCCAGTACCGCCAAAAAAAAAAAATCTTAAAAAAAAAAAAATGCAAGCAAAAGGGAGGGAGTTCTAAGAATCAAAAAAAAAAAAGCTAGAGATCAAAAGCACTGTAATAGAAATGAAGAATACCTTTGATGGGCTCATTAGCAAACAGCACATTCAAGAGAAAAGATCTCTAGGTTTGAGGATATATTAATAGAAACTTCTAAAATTGCAAAGGAAAGAAAAGGCTAAAAACAATAGAACAGAATATCCAAGAACTGTGCAGCAACTACAGATGGTGGAATATATGTATAATGGGAATACTAAAAGGAAATGACAGAAAAGGACAGAAGAAAATTACTAAGAATTTCTATAAATTAATGTCAGATACCAAACCACAGATTCAGGAAATTCAGAGATCAACAAGCAAGGTAAATATTACTGCTACTACTACTAATTATGCCCAACACCCAGGCATATTCAAACTGCAGAAAATAAAATATAAAATGCCTTCAACAAAGCCAGAAAAAAATTTATAAGGGAACAAAATTAAAAGTTACATTTGACTTCTCTTTAGAGACTATGCAAGCAAAAAGAGTGTAGAGTGAGCCAGGTGGGGTGGTGCACACTTTAGCGCCAGCTACTCTGGAGGCAGAGGGAAAAGGGTCACTTGAGTGTAAGAACTAGAGACCAGTCTGGGCAATAGACTGAGGCCCTATCTTAAGAAAATTAAAAGTATAAAGTGAAATATTAAATGTTGATTGAAAAAAAAATCAACCTCAAATACAGTATCCTGAGAAATTATCCTTCAAAAGTAAAAGAGAAATAAAGACTTTCTGAGATAAACAAAAACTGAGGGAATTGTTACCAGCAGACCTGCACTGCAAAGACAGAGCAATGGCAGAGATCAGAAACTTGGCTATATCTGTAAGGAAAGAAAAGTATTCGAGAAGGAAGAAGTACAGATAAAATCTATTCCCCTTCATTGCTCTAGCAATTTGTTCACAGTAACATTAGGAGCAATGTGTTCAATTATATATGCACATATAGTATATATGTTTATGTACATCTATGTATAAATGAATATATGTTTATGTAGAAAGAGAAATTAGGAACACTGTTACTTTAAATGTATGAGCATAATCTGTGAACTGATATAGGGCAATTTGAAAGCAGGCATGGCTTAGTTATAAACATACCCTGCAAACTCTAGAACACTACTTAAAACAAAAAAATAGAAGTATCACTGATACATTGAGAAATGAAAGAAAAGCTGGGTATGATGGCACACACCTGCAATCTCAGCGCTCTGGGAGGCTAAGGCCTTTACAATTATTTCTGAAGTCTTAAAAAACAGGCTAAACAGCAAGGCCCAACTCTGTTTTCTATAAGCAACTCAATTTAAATATAAAAACACAGACACTGAAAGTAACAGGATGAAGAAAGATACAACATACTGACACTAATCAAAAGACATGCTCCTTAGTGCTTACCCAAAAACTCATGTCCATGCAAAACCCTGTATATGAATTTTTATAGCAACTTTATCCACAATTGCTATAACTTGAAAGCAGATAAAGTGTCCTTTAGCAGATGAATGGATAAATTGTGGTATATCTATACAATGGAATATTACACAGTACTAAAAAGAAATGAGCTAAGGAGCCATGAAAAAATACAGAAGAACCTTAAATGCATTATTACTGAGTGGAGAAGTCAATCTGAAGGGTCTCCATACTATCTGTTGCAATGACTTGACATTCCTGAAAAGATAGAATTATAGAGACAATAGAAACCTCAACGGTGGATGGGGCAAAGGGGTAAAAGGGATGAGTAGGTAGAACAGAACACTTTTGGGGCACTGATACTGTTACGTATAATACTATAATGGTAGATACATATCATTATACATTTTCAGAATCCATAGACTATGAAACAACAAGAGTAAGCCCTCATCCAAACTATACACTTTGGGTGATGGTGGCAAGTTAACATGGGTTTATCAACTGTGACAGACACACCACTCCAACATGGGGTGCTGCTCGTGGAGCAGGCTGTGCATGCGTGGGGGCGGGCATTTAGAGGAACTCTGTTCTTTTTTTTTCTTTCTTTCTTTTTTAAGGAATTCTGTTCTTTTTGCTCATTTTTGCTGTAAACTAAAACTGTCCTAAAATAACCAAACACACACACACACACACACACACACACACACACATATATACATATATAGCATTTGGCAAATTCTTTAAGATGGCCTAGCTCACTATCCTGAGAACAATAATATCTAGTTACTTAAATATACAGTATATATAGCTTCACAAGAAAGCGAGAGGCTATGGTGTGGAGATGACACAAGTGTCCCTCAAACCTTCATGTGTTGAAATTTAATCCCCACTGTTCAGCAATTAAGAGGGCAGAAACTTAATCTGACTTGTGCGTTTAGTGGGAGGGGCTTTGGAGAAACGACCAGGATTAGATAAGATTATTAGGGTAGAATCCTAAACTTGAATCCCTGTAGCTTTGTAAGAGTGGAGATACCAGGCACACCTGGTGCTAACAAAAACAGGAAATGGACCAGCCCTTCCCTTTCCCCTTAGACAGCCAGAGGGAGCCTGCTCTAACAACCACCGCAGCTGCTAAGAGGCCTCCGCTGCTTCAGGAGCTACCAGCTCAGCACAGCTCAGCTTGCTGACCACGGCAAGCTTGAAGCAAAGATAAATCTCAGATGACTCCAGCTGTAGCCAATCCTGGCCTCCTCCTGTCACCTCCAGCTGACACTGCCTCAGAAAGCTTGTATTTGACCTTGAACCACCAAAGTCATAATGGAAACAAACTTCCTTTGCTTTGTGAAGTTAGCCTGTCTCTGGTATTTCATTAGAGTAATGAAAGCTGACCAATATAATAGATGCAGGCAAGTAAGAGCTGACACAGGAAGTATCACGCAGGAATTGATAGTGACTTGCAATCAGTGACAGAGGAGATGAGAAGCAGTCATTGGATTCAGAATATTTTCAGAAAAACCAATAGTACCTGTTAAAAGGATTGAATATTTGAATTGGAAGAAAGAATAGGATCAAGAGCAAATTTTCCTGTGAAAGTTGACTAAGGGTGAATTAAGTAACAAACCTTAAGACATTATATAAATAATGCTACAAAATGCAAGTACATTTGGAGCTTTAAATGCAAATATAATACAACAATATAGAGGATCTTTGCAGACTTGGTTTAAACGCTTGATGAAGAAAGCTAAGGGGATGGTCATACCACCCTGAACTTACTCCATCATATCTGAAGAAGAAGGCTGGATGACCATGACGTATTTCTACTAGCTTGTCTTCTCTGAGGAATCTGGCTAAAGACACTCGAGTATTTCTGGGTGATCATGACTATTTTGCCTGAAAGGGGTTTCAGAATCAAGCAAGAAACAAAAAGTAATAACTAGGATTTTCCAGACAAGATTCTCATAAACAGCTGGAACAATTTCTAGGAAATACACAAATTCTAATCTCAACTACCTTATTTAGGGTAGCATTATTCCTTCTATGCTGCTAGTATCAGAATCCACAGACATCATGAGGGGAAAAGCATCTTAATGAGTGTATTTGTTAAGTGCTTTTGTTCTACTGAGTGATCATGTGATGCTGGTCAGCTGGCAAATGTAACACTAGCGTTACTACTTTGGGTCTTGCCCCTTTATTTAAATCCTCCACAACTCTGTAAGCAAACAATTCTTTTGAAATTTCTTCTATCTCTAATCCTTCATGATTTTTAGGAAAGATCCTATAATTTTCATTTAAGAGCTTCTAATTTATCTAAAACTCCAAGCATCATGGATTGTGTACCTTAAAAGATATACTGAAGACATTCCTAGCTTTCTAAGACTATTCTTAAAAATTTTTACATAAGAGTACAAGAATGTCTATTTGTCAGGTCAATCTCAGAATACAGCTAAAAATTGACTATTTATAACTGGAATCGATATTTAGAGATTATTCAAGAAAACATTTTTAAAAATCCTCTCAATCTTTTCTAAGAGCAGCACACCCTGGCAGTGGTTAAGGAAAGCTCTGGACATTCATTGCAGCATGAAATCTCATCTCATATATGAAAGACCACAGGTGTAAGAGAACAATTTACACTATGTAACCAATTCATATGAAAGACTTTTCTGGTTTTCATACTAACATTGTTATATCCTGAGATTCCCCCTCCCACAGAAAAATCAGGACAGGTGGTCGCTCTAAATTTTCCCCCACGCTGACTTCCTCGGTTTTGTGGTCCAGTGTGCCGCTGAGGCCATTTCACCCAAATTTCTTAGAGTAACAATCACGAGCTTTGCTAAAGGCACTCTTGAGGTAAATAAGTCCAATAGTGAAATCCAATCTCCCCGCTTCACACAGTCACTGAAGCTTTTCATTCTTACTCACCTGTCCATTCTCATCTCTCAATCTTAATATTTATGACCTTATTTTTCCTAGATGTGGGGACATCCATGAGTGAGGACATTCTCAGAATTTAATAGCCAAGGAAAGGAGGAGGGGAAGCTCCTGGCAAGATGCCAGTTCAGACACAGCCTGCTACTGTCCCCATTCCTAGACTGTCAGAGACATGTTCAGTGTTCAATGGAAGATTGAAAACAAATAGAACCTCTTGGTGGTGCTAAATATTAGGGAACAGTGTTCCAATGTCAGAGAGGTAAAGAACTGTGCTTGATACAATAAAGGTGGAATTAGTTAAAAGAAGGACGCAGAAGACTGACCTATGGCTGTCTCTCTGAAAGAACAGCATGCTTAATCAGACACAGAGAGGATTCATACTTGTAACTCAGAACGTGGAGAGCAAAACCACAAGGAACGCCACAAGCCACTCAGCGGCAGGGTTCTTGCCCCTACATCCTGCAGCATTATATACCCATAATCCATGGTGCTCACAGGACTTGGGCTGGGTTGCCATTACGAGCTGCCATTCTGAGAAGGGAAGCAGACACGGCTGAGGTAAGGAACTGGAGCAGGCAGCTATGCTGGAGTGCGCCAAAACCTATCACTGCTTGCTCATAGTGCAAGGATCCATTTCACGTAAAAACACAGGCAAATTATTAAGCATATTCCAATTTATCCAGTCTCTCATCTGGCAGTGTAAGACTACAGTTTCTTCCTTCCTCCTTCAGGAGAAGAATTCCGCCAGAAATCCAGATTACTCTTCATAGAATCAACCCCAGATATCTGTCCTTGAGGCGCTACTACTCCATACTACAAAAGAGGTGATCAAAAATATGGAGAACATTTAAATTTTTTTTAAATGTATCATGGTAAAAGACATATTGCCATTAGTCCCTCCTGAAATATTTCCCCTCACTTTGAGCACTTTACCCATTGTTCCCATCACTTCCTCAAGAAATTCCAGAGGCACTCCTTTCTGTCTTCACACCATGTGATAAAAACACGGTGAACGCCAGTGCTGAGCGCCGCCCACCAGAGAGGTGGGCTGGTAAAAGTGACAGCGGATCCTCATTCGTCCTATTTATCCATCTGACACCATGTGACTTTATCTCTTCCCCAAAGTCGAAATGACCAGGAAAAGTAAATTATTCGAATCCACTCAGGATATCGAGACAGCCGTAACAGTGCAATTAAAGACACTCAGCAGAGAGTACACAGAGCTGCTCTGGAAAGCGGCAAGGACACGAGGTAAGTGTATTTGAAGCAAGGGAGAGTATTTTGAGTTTTTTGTTTTGTTTTGAGATAGGGTCTCACTCTGCAGTTTAGACAGGCCTTGAGCTCACTTTGTAGCCCAGGCTGGTCTCAAACTCACAACGATCCTCTTGCCTCAGCCTCCCAAGTGCTGGGATTACAGGCGGGCACCACCATGTCTGGCTAGAAGAGTATTTTGAGACAGGCCAATGACAAGGTGTCTTTTATTCTAATAATTTTTAAAAAATTTAAACCTACACTATATTTTTTGATCGCCCTAAATAAGAATAAACAACCAAGAAGAAATCACTAGACTTATGCAAGAATGCTACAGTTGAAAGGGATGGAACCATGTTGATTGGAACTGTTTTTCCTAACCAAAAAAACAAAGCTTCTTTGAAATGACAGGCAAAAATTTACAAAATTCTCAATTTTGCAAGAAGACATGAGTCAAGGAGACACTGATCTGTCAAAGTGGTGCAAGGAGACATGAAGGGGCATGCTGCAGAGAAATCAAAATACCAAACTGGTTAAATGAGCTGAAGAAATAGCAGAACTTAGAAAATGAAACCTTAGTGAAGGAAAGACAGGGCATGGGGGCAGATTGTGGAGGCCAAAGAACACATAAATAAGAATCTTGGAAAGAAGACAGAATACAAAGTGGTGAAAGGAACAATCAACTAAAAGAATAGTTCCCCAAGTTGTGAAATGACCTGAATCTGCACTACAAACTTATTTGGCCAAGTCTACAAACATATTCTGTTTAAAAATTAATGTAATATACTGCACATGTCCAAAGTGGAACACTGCTTACCAAATGAAAACAGAATGAAGATAACCTTACATAGCTTCCTAATATAAAATATTAGAGGCCATGGCTGCGATATAGTTTTGAGGGGAAAATTTATTACCCAAAAATCCTGTGATCATTCAAGGAGATATCAAAGTACATGGAAGTACAGAAAGTCACTCTTGGCTACGCAAAGAGCCAGAGAATATGTCACCACCAACCCTCTGCCATTAGCCTTCATGAAAATTGTAAAAATTATACTTTAGCTGACCAAGAGAGCAAGCAAAACAAAACAAACACAACAATCCAGTATAAATCCAGAATAACAATCATAAAAGAACATAAATCATTTCAATATTCACCATTACATCTAACTTAAAAGGTTATTTACTTTAATGCATGTTTTGAAAATAATACTTAAGATAAAAGATGATCCCTCTAAAATATATTTTAAAAAATCTAAGAAGTTGAAAATCACATATTAAAAAAGGACAGGAAAGTGGGCAAAGGAATTGGATAAAGTATATGTTAAGAAAAGTACTAACACCTCCACAAACATGGGCAAAGGGTGATGAACCAATGGATTAAAATAGAACTGTACAAATTCAACCTCAGGAATACATAAAGTAAAAATTATAAAAGCACATGTTATTTTTACCCATCAAATTTAAAAAAAATTAAAATTGTAATGCCTGGCATTGTTCAGACCAAGGTAAAGCAGGGTGGTGGGAGGAGCTGGTGATCACATTTCATATACTACAGGAAGGGATGAAAAGTGAAAGTGAGCTTTCTGAATAACAAACTGGCACTAAAACCCGTAGTTTTTAAAAAGATCAAACTCCATCTTCACCAAGCCATCCCACTTCTAGTAATCTTTCATAGAAAGACAGACATATATGGATGTTGACTGTAGCAATACATATGGCATCAAAAACTGGAAATGAATAACAAAAAGCAGGATTCATCTTTGTCATTTAAAATTTCCACTAAGCTCTACTGAGGTATATTTGATAAATTAAAATTTTACATACTGTATTTATAATATATACTCTCTATATATTAAGTACATTTTAATATATATTAATATATTGATGTGTCATACTTAATTTATAATTTAATGAAATTTAATATTTTAATATATACACATTCTAAATATTCCCAGACTCAAACTAATTAACATCTGTATCATCTCACAGTTACCTTTTGTGTGTTGAGAACATTTAAAAACTACCATCTTATCTAATATCATACATGCAATACATTATTATCAGCTATTATCATCATGCTATATATTAGGCTACCAGAATTTATTCATTCTACATAACTGAAATTTTCTAGCTGTTGACTAACATTTCCTTATTTCTCCCACCAATCCCTGGCAGGTGCAATTCTGCATTATGCTTTTTTAAACTGATTTTTAAATTAGTATGTTCGTGATACATGAGTGCGCACTCTGTGGTGCCCTGCACTTCTGAGTACTTTTTAATGTTCCACGTGTAAGATGATGCAATATTTATCTTTTTGTGCCCACCTATTTCTCTTAGTATAATGGCTACAGGTATTTCCAAATGATAAAATTTCCTTCCATTTTGAGACTGATGAATATTTTATTGTACATATGTAGCATCACGTATTTTCTTCATCCATTTATCTGTTGACATTTAGAATGTTCCCTCATCTTGCCCAGTGTAAACAATGCTGCAGTGAATATGAGAATACAGGTACCTCTTCAATATACTGATTTTATTTCCTCCGGGTATACACAGAGTCTGCCAAAAAATGTATACATCAGGAAAATGAAAATTTGTATAAATATTTTAATACTAAATTTGTCGAGACATCATGAGATTAACAGATAAAGGATCTCTTTCAATCACACTATTTGTCTTATGCTTTGTTAATGTGGGGTAAAAAACTGACGGCTATGTTGAACCATCTTGCGTCATAGGGGTCTTGGCACATAATTTTCTGGTGCTATTGAATATGGTTACTTCTTGGGTCTATGGTTCCTTCTTGGATCTATGGTTCAGCAGATATGGGGCTTGTAAATTATCTTTTCTACAGTGTCCTTCTCTGCTATAGTTTGAGGCTACTGATGGCCTGATAAACTTGGAAATATTCTTTACACTTAAATTTTTGGAGGAGTTTCAGAAGGCCTAGTGTCAAATGTGTGGTAATGAAGCCAGTAAGGATGTCAGAACTTAGGGGCTTCTGACTGTTGAGAAATTTTTCATTGCTGACTCAGTATCATTACTCATTCTTTGTCTCTTTATATTTTCTATTTCACCATGATTCACTCTTGGAAGATTGTATTTGTTTAGGAATTTATCCATTTATACTACATTCTCAAATTCAATGACACGAAATTGTTTAGTTTCTTACAATGCTTTCTATCCTTGTGGTGTAAGCTGTGATACTTTTGTTTCCAGTTATAGCTTTGCTTCTCTTCATTTTTTATTATCTAGATAAAGTTTATTAAATTTATCTTTTAAAACCCCAAATTTTACTTTTACTTACATTTCTGATTACTTTTCTAGTCTCTATTACTTATTTCTTCTGTTTTTTACTATTTCCTTGCTTCTTCTAACTTTGCAATTGATTTATTCAACTTTCCCTAATGCCTTGAAGTACACAGGTATGCTATTCATTTGAGGTGTTCTTTCCCCCTTAATGGAGGCACTTATTGCTAAAACCTCCTCTCTGAGAAATGCTTCATTAAATCCCAAAAGTTTTTGTATGTTCATTTCTATTTTCATTTCTCTTTAATTTCACTCTTAGCAAACTCACTCAGGAGTGAGTTTTTAAATTTTCATATAACTGTGTTTTATAATTTTCTTCATATTATTGGTTTCTACATTTTTATCACTGCAGTTTTTTAAAATGGTAGATACATCCTAAGTGTTTTTAAATCAATACTTGTTTTGAGGCTTAACATAACTAATTTGGAGAATGTACACTTGAAAAGAATGCATATTCTCTGCTGTTGGATAAAATATTCTACTAGGTCCAACTGATCTACAGATGGTATTGTTCAAGTTTCTTGTTGCCTGACTGATTTTATATCTACTGTTGAAAGTAGGTACTGAACTCCAAATACACTGTCTTCTAGTTCTCTTTGCAGTTCTAACAATATTTGCATTACATATTTAGAAGCTCCAATGTTGAGTGTATATTTACAACTTGTATTTTCTTGATGACCTGACTTCCTTAGCATTATACATGTTTGATAGGAGTATACCCACCCTTGATCTTTGGTCACCATTTACACTGAACATCTTTCCCTATCCCTTCCTTCTCAAAGTATGTGCATCCTTCTCTAAAGTGAGTCTCTTTAGGCAACACATACAGTTACATTTACTTACTCTGGTTTCACTTTTCATGGTTTCAATATATATAAATATGGTTCTGTACTGTCTGTGGCCTCAGGCATCAACCGGAGAACTCAGAATGCATTCCTGAGCAAAAGGAGGCATTACTGTAGTTAGATTTTTAAATCTATTCATCTACTGTAAGACCTCTGATTAGGAAATTTAATCCATGTACATTTAAAGTAGTTATTAATAAGGTCTTACTGTGATTCCTTTCCCTTCACCTTTTGTGTATCTACTACATGATTTTTATTTGTGGTTACTATAAAGCCTACATAAAATATCTAATAGTACTAGCAACCTACTTTAATCTAATAACAGTGTAGCTTTGCAAATAAAAAACTCTACAATTTCCCCTGATATTTTAAGTAACTAATATCACAATTTACATCTTTTACATATTACCTATATGTTTAAGTTTTTCAGCTATAGTATTTGCAATAGTATAGTCTACTAACTTTTATGTGAGAATTAAAAGTATTCATGTCTGACAATTGGTATGACTAAAAAATACGGTGATTATACTTTTTAGTTTCAGCAAGACACATTGCCCTTATCATCCTTAAACTACTCCCCCTTGCTTCAGATAAACTCATCTCATTGCTTGCAAGTTTCTGAAGCAGTTCTGCAAGTCCTCTTTCATGAGTGTCTTTTCACGGCTGCCTTGATGGACCGCATTGATTCAAAATGCTCACAGCCACTGTTATCAAATAAAAACATTACGGTGTGTCTTCATCCACCTTTTTCACTGGATCTGGTACCATATGACTTTCAGCTCTTCCCCAAAGTCAACATGACCATGAAAGGTAAACATCTGAAATAGATTCAGGGGGTGATGATACAGCTTAGTGGCACAAGCACCTACCTGGCAAGCACAAGAGCCTGAGTTCAATTCCCAGTGCCAAGACAGACAGACGGACAGACAGACAGACAGACAGACAGACAAACTCAGGACATTGAGGCAGGCATGAAAAGATACTCATGAGAGAGGATTTCCACACCTGTTTCAGAAAGTGGCAAGAACAAGGGAGAAGTGCCTTCAAAGAGAGGGGGAAGATTTTGAGGGAGATTAACGGCAATATGTGTGCTAATTTGCTTTCCTCTTGCTGGTTCAAACTTTTCCCGTCTCTGACTTTAGGAAACTAAACTACCATGTGCCCTAAGGAATATACCTCTCACATCTTTGGGGCTCCTTACTGTCCCTGGGTTTGAATTTTCAGCTCTAGATTTGGGGACTGTCCTATCATTGTTTTTACACATTAAGCCTTTCGCTTCATTTTCTCTCTTTGTGCTTCTTTCAGAACCCCCATGATGTAGACACTAGATGATGTGCCATTCAGTCCCAGTTTTTCTCCTCTTTTCCTTTCTTTGAGCAAATAATTTCAATTGATCTGTCTTCAAGCTTTACTGTTTTGCTTAAGCAAGTCAGCTGCTAAAGTTCTCTAGGGAGCTTTTCAGTTCTGTAATTCACATTATGAAGCTATAGAATTTGTTTGATTCTTATGGTATGTATCTCTGTTGAACTTCTTAATTTCTTGCCTTGTCTTCTTTGTTTAGTTTGGTTGTTTATCAGTGATTTCTTGTAGCTCACTGAACTTAAGATGATTATTTTAAAATTCCTTGTTACCTCAAAGATTCCATTTCTGTAGGGTTAATTACCGGGTCAAAATAAAATACATTTTATTTCGTTCCTTAGGTGGTATCATAGTTCTCAGATTACTCACAGTCCTTATGCCCAGTAGACACTGTGTATTGGTGTCTACATATTTAAAAACAATGAAACCTCTCCTAATCTTTACACACTGATATTAGCAGGAAAATCCCTTGACCAGTCAGCCTATCTAGAGATTATAGGCTGGCTTTCTGACAAGGGCCTACAGGTTGCTGACTGCTGGATTCTTCAAGCAAACTAACCAGGTGCTGGGGCTGGTAGGCATATAGGCCTGGGCCCTTGGTCCTCAGAGGCAAGCCCGGAACTTGTGTTCACTAGGGTGGACCTGTGTCCTTGGTTGGTGGGAAGAATCCTGGAAACTGGGTCTGCACCAATGGGCCTGAAGTCTGGGTCCATATTTACCACTTTAGAGCCAGAGTCTACAGGGAAATTTCTAGACCCTGACTCCACTGGACCAGATGCAGCACCTGTGTATACTAAATATTAGGGCTATACAGGCAAGCTTTCCACTGGGGTTTAATTAGAAACAATTCACAGGGGCAAACCTAGATACTGAGCCCTTGGGAGCAAGCCTCCTTTCTGGATATTCTGGATCCTGGACCAGGGGAGGGAGCCTAGTACTGGCATACTGGTGGGTTTGAAGGCTAAATATGTGGGACCTACCTAAACACAGTCTACAAGCCAACCAGTTACCAGGTTTCACCTGTTCAACACCCTCCAAAAAGTCAGGTATAGTCCTCACTTCACTTGTCCTCCTCCTTGCACAGGGTATCCCTCTCAGTTCTGTGCATTTGAGGGAGAGACTACATGGTAAGGGAGAGATTTGAGGGAGAGACTACATGGTAATGGAAATTATCTTTACTACCTTCTCTACCCTCTGCAATGCATATTTTATTTCTCTGTTCCACCCAGATGTTGTAATCTCACATCTGGATTTACTAGTTCTAGGAAGGTATTCTCATTCATGCATAACTGTTCAAATTAATGTTTCTATGATGGGCTGGATGATGGAAACATCTATTTTGCTATAATGCTTGAAAGTGTAGGATTAATTTTTAAGCCAAGTAAATTTTATTGTTTGTTTGTTTTGTGGTTCTAGTGGTTGAACCCAGGGCATCATACATGCTATGTAAGGACTTTTGCTCTAAGCTATACCTCCAGCCCCTTAAAGCAATGTTTAAAACTTACATTTTAAAGAAATTTTAGTAAGAACAATGCTTAGTATATAAAAGCATTGAGAAATAAACAAGATATGAAATATTACACTATATTAATTTTTTTAAAAATCTTACCAGGTATAGAAAGAAATGGAAGAAATTTAGCCAACTAGCTATATATATTATCTCTTCTTTATATTTTCCTGTAATTTATAAATTCTTTACAATAAGCATGGGCCATATTGTATCAATTCCACAATTCACATTTTCCTTTATAATTAACATCTCTAAAATTCAAATACATCTTACAAGTGATAGCATCTTTAGCTAAACAATACTCTCTTATTTTTGTACCATTAGCCTTATAACAGAAAACAATAAATACTGTGCTTTAAAGATACAAATAGAAATTTTCAATGAAGATAACCTTAGAAAAGAGACATTCATTCAGCAAATAAATAGAGGGTGCACAGCCATCACTGAAGGCAGCAAAAGCTTGGGTTAGTTTTTAAATCTTCCCCCTAATCTTGTTTGTATGCTTTTTGAGGCAGGGCCACAGTAAGGAGTGCAGGCTGGCCTTGAACTCACTACATAGCCCAAGCTGGAGTCGAAGTTGCTGCAATCCTTCTGCACTAGCCTCCCTAGTGCTTGGATTATATGCAGGCAACACCACACCCTGCTATAGGAGTAAAAAATGTTTTATACAAGTAGGTATGGGGATAGGTGTATCATTCAGCAGTAGAGCACTTGCCTAGCATGAACAAGGCCCTGAGTTCAATCCCCTGAGCACTTCCCCACAAACACACACACACAGACGATGACCTCAGAGGAGACAGCTTCCTTTCTCTCATTCTGCTTTTAAAATTAACTTTTATGGAATGCTTGTTTGTTTTGGGGTTATAAAGAGGATACAGTCTTGAAGTTAATAATCCATTTTTCCTTTCTAAATATGCAAAAGGATGTTTAATCTCACTTTGCAAGGACTCCCGTCCCCCTTACTCTTCTAAGTCGCAACTCTCCCCAAGAAACTGCAGATCAGGTGGGGCTGGGGAAATGACAAGATAAAAGAAAGAGAAGCTGGGTTAACAGAAAGCTGAACAAAGTAGCTTTCTTCTTTCCCCTCTGTAAAACAGCTCCTACAGCTGCCTACAGCTCCAAAAACATGGGAAGACCAGAACTTCCCAAATAAAATTAACAAATGAAACAGCAGCAGCCACTTACATTTCTAATTTCTGGTCCTTTACCTACCTCTGACCTTGCTTTTAACTCTTACTGCACATCCAATTTTTCCACAGCAGTGGAGCAGGATGGCTATGGTTTTTGTCTAACATGTGGGGAAGGAAAAAGTGTGTTCCTATTATGTAGAAAGCTCTAAGTGTTATGCAGTATGTATATATGTATGTATGTAATATATATATCTTATATGTATATATATAAGTTCTTGAAAAGCTTAGCTGTAGTAGGTGACGTAAGACTTCTTTATCAGTAACTACAGTCCAGACAAAAAGGTCATGGCATTCACACTGATTGGTTGGCATCCTGTTACCGTAGGTATTAATTTTTTAAAGTATCATTCCTAAGTGAGTTATACATATACCTGCATGTGTGAAAAAACACGACAAAAGAACAGTATGAACAAAGAAAAATGTCTTATATCACCATCAGTTTTAGAACGAACTTTAAAATCACATAATGAATTCACTAAGGACTATAGTTTGTATCTCTAAAAAAATGAAGGTGTTTATTGGGCCTAGAAGGTAAGTCTACAAGCCCAAAAAATCTTCCAGCATTGCAACCAGCCACAGGGAATGAATGAAACAGCAAAGTTACACTCAATTCCAAATCCACTTGTCAAGACTTCAACACGGGTTGACTGAAAATAAAAACAAAAAAAATAATGCTACCTTCACAGTCATTTTTCTTCTGTCTTTATAGTGTGGAAGTTAATACACTTGATATACAACCTAACTAAAAGCCTGGAAGTTTCTACAACTCACACTTTTGAGAATTATGCTACAGGGGCTGGGGGTATAGCTCAGTGGCATAAGCACTTGCCTGGCAAGCGCAAGGTCCTGAGTTCGATCCCTGGTACCGGAAAAAAAAAAAAAAGAGAATTATGCTACAGAGACAAGACAGCTAAAGAGGGTATTCTAAGATTGCCAGTCAATAGGAAAAATTTCACCTACCCAGCCCAGATGCAGAATTACCCCAACTGATTGTGAAATTCTAACAGAATGAAATAAAAGAGAAGAAAACAAGCTCATAATTCTTAATAACGTATCTACCCTCAGCCTTAAAAAAAAAATCAACACATTACTTTTACCTATGATGAGGTTTCTTTTTTTTTTTTTTTTTTGCGGTACTGGGGATCGAACTGAGGACCCTGAGCTTGCTAGGCAAGCGCTTATTCCACTGAGCTATATCCCCAGCCCCTGAGGTTTCTTTTATTTATTGTCTCTTTTTTTCTTTTTTGAGACAGGGTTTCCGTATGAAGTTCACGCTGGCCTCAAACTCAGCAGTCCTCCTGCCACACACTCCTAAGTGCTGAGATTACAGGTGTGGACCATTACACTTGGCACCTATGATGATTTCCCCATGGAAGATTTAAGAGAGAATTTACAGATTGACCTGGACAGTGCTGGAAAATTCTGATACCATAAAGTTCATACCATTTAGACTAGATAAAGGGAAATAAAGAATAAATTCCTGCATAAACAGATAGGTTACCATGAAAGATTCTAACTCTGTCTTACAGAGATCTCCAACTAGTTGGTGAAGGATCATTTTTTGGGAAAAAAACTTCAAATATTTCCCCAGCCAGGAGCTTTCCAGGACAGATTAATACACTTTTCCCATTTTCCAATGTGGCCAAGACACACTGTCATGAAACAAAACAAAAGGAGATCTTTGGTTCATTCACTCATTATTTCAACAATTCCCTTACAAGCACCTAGCACTTTTAAAGTATTATATTAGATGCTGCAAAGGATATAAAGCTAAACAAGCCCTCGCTGTTAGGAACCTAAATTATAATGGAACTTTTAGAAAATCCTAAGGAAGAGGAGCACAAAAGAGATAAATTAAAAAATGGAACCCTTAAAGGAGTAAGCGAGAAGAAATCCGAGGGTGGTAACTGTGGTATGTAGGTTTTAAAGAAGCCAAGATTAAACAAGTCATATGACAAAATATATTGTGACACTGAGATATGTGCATCTTCTACCAATAAGCATAAGAAAAGAAATCATGAACTCTAAGGGAAGAAGAAAAGTTATACGAGAAAGCCACGGTTCAAATACAAAGCAAGCAAACTTGTAAATATGAATGTCTTATGATGTGTAAAATCTTGAACTGAAATTTGCAACATTCCCTTCAACTGACAAGACTTGATGATTTCAGTGGATTACACTTCCTACTAATGAATCTAATCGCTACCTAATCTGCAATAAATAACATGCACACCAGCATCACTATGCAGGGGCATTCCAATTGCAGAATCAACTTATAGACAACACATGCTAGTTTTATCAAAATTGTAGATTCATATGTAAAGTTATAAACCTCAACAATATCAAAGTAATGATATAGCTGAAAGAGAACTTTAACTACCTAACACACTAAAAGTCAAGAGCTCTATAAATTAGTTCTAAGGTAAGCAATTAAAAAAACAAAGCTACATTTCCTAACAAAATAGCAAAAATGATAGATAGTATAAGACAATTACTTCCATTTTTCTTAATGGATAAACAACCATGGGGCTGGGGATAAGCGCCTGCCCAGAAAGTGCGAGGTCCCGAGTTCGATTCCCAATACCAGAAAAAAAAAAAGGAAAGAAAAAAAACCCAACGTGCTTAAATTTGTTATATAAAGAAATAAAGCGGAGCCTGCGCCCATGAGACTTCCCCGCAGAGAGCAAGCTCAGCTCAGCAGAGCTACAGGAATAGCTTTTCCTGTGATACTCTAGCCCAGTGAATAAACGCCATCAGAGTGGCAGCGCCCACAAGACTTTCCCGAAGATTCCCGCAGAGAGGGAGCATAGCTTTAGAGCGACAGTAGGGCAGGCTTCGCAGCGAACCTTTGACGGGTAAGGCCCATGCTGGTGCTCTGCCCAGTGAGACAACTTAACCCCACCATTGCAGGTAGGCTCTGAGCCTGGCATCCCAGCAATCGTCTAGGGTTCTGGGCCCAGTGATTCTCGGGCAGCTAATATCTGGTGTTAAGTTTGATATCCAGGTAAACTAGGGCTGCTAGAGTCCTCTGTGAGCTGTCTGGGTAGTGTGTAGCTCAACACTTTTCATCTGACATCCAAAATGACAAGACAGAGGAGCAAAACGCAGCTGCAGAACTCAACCCCCCACCCCAGAACAAGTCCAGGAAACAACGATATAGGAGAACTAGGAAGCCATATATCTACAATTTCTGAAACGATCACATCTCAAGTAAAGGATCCGGGGAAGATGGCGACCGGGTGAGCAGCAAGGGAGCGAACCTCCTTAATAAACACCACCAGCTCGAGACAGACTTGGTGAGCGTGAATGCCGGAACCTCGGCTGGGAAGTTTAAACTGGGCGTATTTCTCTGAGATGCCGGGGGAGATGTGGTAGGGCGGACCAGGCTGCCGGGGCGAGACGTGGGAAA